>APFE030075671.1:0-11199 GCA_000404065.3 Pinus taeda | reverse complement strand
TAAACGCATTCAGATGCTCTGTCACCGAGTCTCCATCTTTCATCCTCAGGTTATACAGCTTTTTTCCGCAGGAACAGTTTATTCACCAGAGACTTAGATTGGTACAAAGTCCCTAACTTGTCCCATAAAGCCTTCGCCGTAGCTTCCCCTGATACATTCAACAATACTGAATCTGAGACACACAATCGTATTTGTGCTCTTTGCCTTCCGATCCCTTCTTCCATTCTTCATCGGTCACTCCCGTTGGTTTAGTACCCGGATCTACCGCGATCCACTGATCTTTATCCACCAACAGATCCTCCATCTTGAGTTTCCACAACTCAAAACTCTGACCATTGAACTTCTCAAATCTCTATCTTTCCGTTGCTCGCCATCTTCTTTCACCACCAGAATCGATCTCGCAGATCTCCCCCACTGAACAGGGTCTACCATAGGCCCGAGCGAAACCCCTCAGCAACAAAGGCGTCCCCTTGAAGCCAAAACAGCTCTGATACGAAATGTAGGTTTTAACCCCGTACAGAAATTACCTGCATGCGAATTCTAATCACAGGAAAAATAAAAATGCGAGAGCATAACACATAAAACAGATATACACAGAGATTTCGCATTGGATCTCAAAACTGAGACTACCAGCTTGATTTTTCATTATATTCCTTTCAATGTTACAATACATATTTATACATGCCGAAGCATCCAATACCATGGACCGAAAAATCATCGCGTCCAAAACCATGGACCGAAAACCATAGGTAGGTTCGCCCAACGTAATATAGGGTCCAATTTTTTTTTTCCCGGGACATTGCCTCGGACCTCGTAAAGGGGGGCTACCCACCCCCCTCAAACTCCCCGGACAGGGGGGGCTGCTGCCCCCCCTGTGAACCCCCCTGCTGCGCAATCGACGCAACAAAGGGGGGGCTCCGCGCCCCCCCCCCCCGGTTCACTACGTAGGTTAGTCATGGAAAGAATATAACACAACCCAACAAAAACAAAATCCCTTGCTCATGAAACCCATGAAGCAAGTCAATAAACTAATTTTATTTTTCTTATTTACAAGTCATTACATAAAATCATAATTACATGTCACTATGGAGACCAAACTTAGCTACACTTTTCAACACTCCCTCTTAACTAGGGAAGTATTCATAATGGTGCTTGGAATTTCTCAATATGAAGGATCTCTCATAAGAATAATTCAGATTTGTAACTCAGTTTTATAGCATCATATCAACCAACATTTTTACATAGCAAGGCTTTGACTAACAACTCCATATCTCCACAAGATCTAAGATCAATGTTGGTGAGACCAATGATTTATAAACACCCTCATCATTGTCTCTCTTGGAACATACGCCACTCGGGTTCTCTCAGGGTATGTTCCATGAGGACTATTCTTATCTTGGACTCCCTAGTCCCACAAATAATATCATTCTTCCATAAATACTCTTACTGTTGGATGCCTTATCTCATCCTCAAAGAGAATCAGATGCCAAATGATTACACAATCCTCCATTCTGTATTCCCGGGTGAAAACTAGAATGACATGTCTATCTCTCCTTTTCAAACCAGGAGGACATATTCCAATAAAGGAATGTACTCATCCTATCCCAAAGGAATGTATCTAAGTTCCCTTATTAGTGATTTCCAAGTTTCTTCCAAGTAAGAAACTTCTTTTTTCGGCTCCCTCTTAACTAGGGACCTACAAAAACTCCTCATGTGGAACAACTAGCTGCCTGAAGAACTCCTCTCTTCTTCTATGTCATAAATTTCTTTTTTCACGGAGTATTCTTCTTTTAGAGAATTCTTCATCAAGCATAGACCATCCATCACTTTCATCCATGAGTTATTCATGTCCTCATATCATCAGAAAGTGATCCATCCATTTTCTATCTGGCTTTGCTTTATGTCATTCTGCTTTCATGCCATATCTTCCGGAAGGATCTTACATCCTTCAATATGGTCCTCTTGGAAGTCATTCACATACATTCCATTTGGTAGTCCTACATAAGCCCAACCAGATATTAGTTCAAGAATAAGAAATGAACACTTGAATGAAAATTACCTTTATGATGGTCTTTCATCATGAAATATTCCTGTAAGCCTCAACATCCTGCATGCAGATTGACACATTTCCAAAAGATATTCATTATGAAGGGTCTCCATATTTTTCTGACTCCCATCAAAGTCTTCACATATTTCCAGGAGATTACCTATTCAAGTCTTCTTGGTCTTCCATATGTTGATTTCCTTTACCATGGTTGCGCATATCATGATCGCTTCCTTCCTTTATCCACACATTTCTTTTCTAGGAACTTCCAATCAGAGTTCCTCAATTGTAGAAAAGCTCCACATACTTCATATGAGGACATATTATGTTGATTTCATCTAGTGTGACTTATGCCTTCTTGTATCTTTTCAGAGGAGGATATCCTTTTACCTTGATCATGCTTCTCAAGTTTGAAGTAATGATCCGTGTTACCATTAACCATACAACATGACTTTATAATAATAAATACAATAATACACACCTAATTTACCTTTAGGTCATCTAGGCTTATTTCAAAATATTCCTTGATTGATAAGATCTTTAACCCCTTGATCTACCTTTTCTTTTATGTCATCATACCATCATCCCATGAACTTCGCAAGTTGGAATTCCTGATGAAACACTTGCTTCCTCTCTAGATCGGTGAATCCTCCAATGGGGATTCTAGCTCGCATATCCTTATTCAACATATGTTTCCATTTTTAACTGATTTATGATGAGATTTTGACCTGTATGACTTCTTCCTTTGATATTTCAATGAGGTCACCAAGAGCTATATCCTTCAAAGTTGACTATCACACATCCTTCATGTTTCCTATGGTGATGTCACGAGTTCTTGTTTCTAATTCTTCCATGATGCCACAATTCATCTTTTTATTTATTATATCCATATCCTATAACATAATATTTAGAAGCTATGTCAATACCGTTTGTGAGGGAGACTATCTCAGTAGAGATCTCTTACTTCCTCTTTTATTTGACTTCTTCTCTTCAACTTCCTCCACTTCTTTCAGTGATATAGGCTTCTTCTCTTTTTGATATTGTCCCTTTAGGAAAATATTTCCTGTAATGTCCATAGTATTTTATTTCGATAATATTGAATATCAGCTGTGCTCTTCTTTCTTTTCCGAGGACCATAATTTTACAAACTTCCCTTTATTTCCTGTAAATGTTTGATTCCTTTAACCTTCAACACTTTTTCCCTCAACTTGTCTTCTTCTATCTTACATAGAAACCATAAGTTGTCAAATAAGGTAATGTTCTTATCCCCATGGGCATTTGTTAGCTTGTTCATCAGTTAGTGCATTTAGAAAAATGATGGTTATATTCTTATCATCTCTCCCAGATCTCACAATTGAGATCTTACGAAGATATCCCTTCATTCATTGATACCTTTTATTTTGTGTAGATTGGATCTAAGTCATGTGACCATATTTATCACATCTTTAGAGAATATCTCTACCAACCTATCATATATATATATAATATATGTGTATATATATATATATATATAATATATTATATATGTATATATATATGTATATATATATATATATATGTATATATGTATATATATATGTGTATGTATCTCTTTGATGTCTCCAATATTTCTATATGAGGGAACCTTTCATAGGAATGAATTTACAGGAGACCTTTCCATTGATATGGTCAATGAATTCACTTTCTTCGAGGACTATGTCTATCCTCCTTTTCCATGCAAGGAATTTTGATGACCCATCCATCTTATAGATCTCCCTGCATAAACAAATTCATTTTACCAAATTGATTAAGGAAATGAAATATAATTACTTGACAAGTGAAGATGACATATTCTACTTGATCACTTTGATGATGGTTGAAGAAGATGTATTAGTGTTCCCTCTTAGATGATCTTTTTCTAAATGAAAATCCTTTCTTCAATAAAGAAGACTGCTCCTCCTATGAGAACACCTTTTGATTTGGATCCCTTTTGATGAGGATGATTTGCTTCTTCCTCAGATGATCTTCTTCAAGTACAAGGAGAGGATCCTTGATTTCTTTATAACCTTGAAGATGATGACAATTCCTTCTAGCCTTCAAGATACTTTGACTTCCTTGGTAGTGAATGAGTGTAAATCATAATTTCTTCTAGGGTTTTGACTTTCTTCAAGATGATGTGATATTTATCTTTAAATTTCTTCGAGATACCTTGCCTTGTAGATAAATTGATGATGACTAGAGGGTCCAAAAACTTTTCCTGTTGTAGACTGCTTCTTCGATCTAGGGTTTTATTCTACAATGTAGATCTTGATCTTTTGATTTGATAACATTATTCTTTCTTTGATGACTTTCTTGAAGCTCAATCCTTCAGTGTCTCTTTGATCGGATGCCCTTACCTTGACTTTAACACCTTATCTCTGATACCATGTTGAGAAATATAGGGCATTCGGGGTTAACATATTTCTCTGCTTTGATAATTGATTGTGATATAATTTTACTTCTTAAATTATAGTCTTCTATTTTTAGCTTATTAATGTGTTCTTCTCATCAATACAATTACATATATGCACAATAAAATACAAGTGACACAATATGCAGGCTTTTGAGCCAGGACCAAAACCTATCACCTCTTGAGAGGAAAACTTGATCAAAATTCTTCTTCTAGATATTCAAAAGATAAGTAGCAAGACCATGACACAAACCCTTGACTCTAGCATGATCCCAATAACCTTTTCATTAACCTCGATGCTCTGCCTCTTCCCTTCCTTTCTTTTCTTCTTGATATCAAAATTCTCTCCTTGACTCCTTCTAGAGAAACTCAGTCTCTATCCTTCACATTGCTCCTTCTTGAATTCCTCTAGAGAATATTGATCTCTAGGATTTCAATGGTATCCTATAGAGAAACTTAGTCTCTAGATTTATATCTAGGCCTCCTAGAAGAATCCTTTTCTTGCTGCCCCAGAAGAAACCTCTCCTTTTCACTAGCCTAGAAGAAACCCTTCTTCGCACTGCCCCAAAAGAAACCCTTCTTCACATTGCCCTAGAGGAAACCATTCTTTGCTTCCCTATATTCGCACTTCCCAGAAGAAAGACTCCTCTCTTTTTCACACTTCTCTTTTATCCTTCTTCACACTTATGTTCTCCCTTCTCCTTCACACTTCTTCTTGTCAAAGGTAGATCAAATTGCTTGCCCATAATGGAGGTCGAGTGCAGCTATATATACCCCTCACCACATGTCCTTTAGGCCGACATGTCTGCTAGAGCTTAGGCTGACTTATTCTATAGAGTTCTTTCATCGTTATAGGCTGAATTGTAGAGGATAGATGACAAGGTCTTGGAGGATACTTTACATAGACAAGATTGACCTTTTACAAAGTGTAACATGACTTCATTACTTGAAATTGAATCTAACATTTTATGACTAGATAAAAAATAAATCCTAAAGACTCTTAATGGGAGTCTTGACTAAAAAAAAAAATCCCTTTCTCACGAAACCCATGAAGCAAGTCAATAAAATAATTTTATTTTTCTTATTTACATCTCATTACATAAAATCATAATTACATGTCTATGAAGACTGAAACTAGTTACACTTTTGAACATGAATGCTGCTTCACTTGTAGATGGATATTCCTATTCAATTCTCATTTCATAAGATGTAAGGATCCCGTGTAGCTCGTCCATGCTAAGGTTGTTCAAGTCTGATCTATCTTCTAGACAAAAAAACCTTAGGATTAAATCTTGTTGGAAGAGATCTTCGAAGCTTTGTCACAATGAACCTTTTATTTGCTAGTTCTCCTAGTCTTTTGAGGGCATTTGTTACTTCATCCACATGATGAAAATAAGCTGCAATGTTCTCGTCTTATCTCATATTGAGTTGCTCAAATTCTGCTCTACAAATTTGAAGTTTTCTTCTTCGACCTTTGAGTCTCATTCATATATGTTTTGAAGCTTTCCCCAAATATCCTTAGCTATTTTACAACCCAATAAATTAACATAGTTAGATCTAGTGGGTCCACTCATACTAGCACTATTGGATTTGAAATCATTCTTGACAAGTTTCTTACCTTTTTTGCCTGTTGGAGGAGGGGTTGGTGCAATATAACCATTTTCAATAACATCCCAAATATCATATCCTTGTGCAAGAAGATATATCGGCATCCTTCCACTCCATAGTGGATATTTCTTCCCATTGAATTGAGGAACCATATTCTTGGTGTTTTCCATGATCTCTCTTAAGTGGTTAGACTAATTGTATAGGGACATGCTCTAATACCAATTGTTGGAAATACTGAGAGGGGGTGGATCGATATTTCACTTACAATTAATTAATATTTCTTTTTAGAACATTAATTAAAAAACATAAATCAATAACCAAAGATAGTAGACACCAAATTTTTTAGGTGGAAACCCTTATGGGATAAAAACAACCGAACGCTTCTCTTATAATTTTATGAGTACATCAATGCTTCAACTCCAACTGAAAGGGAAGCCCCAATTCCATGGCACTCTAGAGAAAGCAGTTTAGTTTTATTAGGTAGCTCCAACTTCTGAAAGGATGCTTTTACACCCTATTTTACCAAAACCCACTAGAAGGATGCTCCAACACCTTGCATGCTCCAACCTTCCCTAGCACCACCCTACCACCCTAAAGTATTTTCAGGATCCAACCTAAAGGTAACTTCAACCACCTCCCTAACGCCATCTAACCACCTTGAAATTAAAAATCAAAACAAATATTGTGGGTCCCGTACTAGGGACAATAGCCCACTTCCAATGAGCATACTTCTACAGCTAATGTGGACTCCCATACCAGGGAGAATGACCCTCTTACAATAAATTCTTGTAATGATATGACATTAAAAACTCAACAATGTAACCCTTGCAAAAACCAACTCTTGAAAATGATGAACCCCTACTTCAATTGAAACACTCACTGTAAAAGTTTTGTTGATGTCACTGCCTATTGGTATCAACTATAATATGGTTTATTTCAGTTAATGAAGCTACTATGTAAAACCCTTCTGCCAGATATTGCTAAAAACAAACTGCTTATGAAACCACGAATGAAAACTCATAACAACGTGCAAAATTCCTGTTGTAGGACTTCACTTCCTTTTATTTTAGAAAGTCTTGTACATTTGTGGCATCAATTGTTTATCCCCAAGACAAAGAATATTGAATCATACTTCATGTATCAAAATAATTTTCATACTTGTATTGAGCTACAACAATGGTAAAAAGATGCCAAAACTCTTGTCAGCAGAAGCAGATCTTCAAGTAGATACAACTTCTACAAGGCTACACGACTAAGTATGGGTACAAGCTACATTCTTAATTATTCTTCTGTAGGAATATGTATATGTATTCTTGGAGACTTCTTTTTTATTAAGGAATGCGATGTCAGGATGCTGAAAAGAATGCCAATCACAAGATAAGTATCAAGCCTTCAATTTCACTACAATAATGCCACCACAATCTCATAATTGAATCTATACAGAGATAAGGCCAGTGCATGAAATGATCTTGTTAGTTTCTTTGTTGGTTCTGAAGACCCACATGAATAAGAAATCAAATACCTCCCGTACAAAGTTATTCCATTTACAAGATACACATTAAAAATCATAGAGATTTCACAGGTCTTGATAATATTCAGAGATGAATAAAATAACACACCCCTATGCTCCGAAACACTTCAGGATTAGTCACTATTTATAGTTCAAATTACTTTAATACAGATCTGATAAACACTACAAGATTTACTAGAGACAGGCCACAAGGATAGACAATAATCTTTGCTCAGAATTGTTAAAATTTCCAATGTGTGTGAAATGTGTTTATAGGTCTGAGTCAAAAGCCAGAGTCCAGTTCAATATTTCCACAAAAGTCCACTGTGATTTGAAAGACGTTTCATCTATGTGATGAAGTTTCACAAATCCAAAATGAAGTGAATAGGCCGAACAAGATAATGTAATAAAACTTCAGGTTTGATCACACTTTTCTAACCCTTATGCAGAGTGGTGTTTCCCTAACAAGGGCCGAAACCATAGAGATATAGACAAGAAAATTTCCCAAGGAATCCCCAAAAATTAAATGCAAAACTTCACAAAACCCTCTCGTCTGATGTATCAATGTCTCCATAGGGGCCAAAAAAAATTAGAGCTCAATCACAAAGAATAATTGTTGAATTGCATATCTTGGAGGTGAGATGTGACATCTTTTTATATTTTTTGGAAGACATGAATTAAGGAAGTTGACTTGATGGTTTTGAGGAGGGAAGATATTATTTTAAAATTTAAACTTTAAAAGTTGAAGCTCAAAGATGAAATTGACTACTTTTAGGGCTTTTTATTTAATTGTATTTGAAGTCAAAACCCCCTCATGGCTAAAAATAACCTTTGTGATGCTCCATGAAATATTTAACCATATAATTTTGATAAAAAATCCTAATTTCATGATTTAAATAATATTCTAGCAAATGATAAGGTGCCACATCATCTTCCTTGGGGGTTTATGCTCACAAGTTGGGGGCTTCATCTTGGCTCTCGTGGCATGCCATATACCACTAAAATTAGCTCGACAAGGAGAATCCATTAAAGATGATTGTGACCCAAAAAAAAATATTATTTCCCATGTAATTTTAGTAAAAAAAAGTGAAGCATCTTCTGGTGCTGCTTGGGTTGAAATCAATGACAACCACATTTCAATAGGCTCCCCTAATGCATTTATATATTTCATCTTTAGTGTGGAAAAACTCTTCAAAAATACCTAGTAGAGTTTTCACCCTATACACATCATACACAATATTATACTGCTCAACAAGAATTTCTATATGTACATAGGGGTTACGTTTATAACTATCTCATGGTATACTTCCTTTTGTTGCCTTGGTGCTTTCCCCAATGACAATAGTACTTTCTAGTGCTTGGCTAGCCATTAAGATCATCCTTGCTATTGTATGACATGTGTCATCCCATACCAATGCTAGTTAAGCTTACAATGAAGTTGAAAAGACCAAAGTTAATGCAAATAACATGTTATAGATATTAGGAATCACAGCATATTAAAAATCCTTGTAATGCTCCATTTTGAACATATTAAGTCATGCAATATTGTGCTAGATATACATTTTTTCTTAGGTGTCGAGCCATGTGGGTGATGTGCATAAACACACTTGACGTACATTTGCAAATAAATCTGTAAAGGTCCCCAATGGTAGCCAAGGGATAACTCAAAAGAGAATATTAGACTTAGTGATTTTCAATTTCCTAATTGTGAAGATTAAAGTAAAATCCTCACGTCTAACATAAAAATGCACATGGATTTGAGTTTCCTAGGAGAAAGATGGGGCTATGATGTAATAAATGGGAAAAAGGGGATGGGACAAATGTGAACAATGATTTTTCCATTTGTCATTATGATAAATCTCCTTGAATTTTGGAAAGGTTTACATTATGTTTATGATATTTTTAATCCCTTACCTTGACATGCAAGGCTTTAAACAAAAGACAAACATTGATTTTTGCATCATTTTTTCCATTATCTTCTTATGAGTTTGCTTCATTTTTTGTACTATTATGAGTCAATGATTACTATCATGTTGGGATTAGATAACCCTTAGTGAGCATATGTGCATGAGACATAATTGTTATCAAGGAAACAACCCTATGTTGATTTCTTGGAGTTATTATTTTTGTCTACATTGCACTAGTGGGAGATGTGGTCATGATATTCTTTATGGATTGAATCACTTGAGTGATTCCATTACTAAAATTGTTGCTTGGATGGGATTTACATGCTCGATTTTAAGTGTGGCTATGAAGGGTTCCCTAGGTAGTGAGAGCTCTAATTATGGAGTGTTAGAATATAAACTCAACTTATTGAGCATTTAGACCACATTGGTGGTTAATTGGGTCCAAAATTTAGGGTCTAGGGGTAACACACAATAGATAAATAAATAAATATTTAGACCACATTGGTGGTTAATTGGGTCCAAAATTTAGGGTCTAGGGGTAACACACAATAAATAAATAAATAAATAAAATAAATAAAGTAAATAAAATAAATAATAAATAAAACCCACAATTATGAATACTACTATAGAATAAAATACTGATATATACTGATACTATATTATACTAATATACTATTATTATATATTAAATATAACATCTATATTATATATACTATAATAAGCGGTGCCCATTACTTTATCCCAAAAGTATACTATAGTAATATCTATATATATATATATAATATTAACTATATATATCCTATATATATATACCTATACTATAACATTGGTGGCTACATTGGGCGCTCTAGGGGTAAAACACCACAATAAATAATAAATAAATATCTCTCTCTCTCTTCTCTTGGAGCGTCCTTTAGATTTATTTCTAGAACATCCCCCGCTTATGTGTTCAAAAGATGTAGCAAGAAACGCCGGTCAATTTGGACTTTACGGCCTTAGTCAGAATAGACGTAAATCAAATTCTCCACATCACACAGTGACAACTTGAGGCAGTTAAGTAGGTGCGACGATGCCCGATCTTGTCACTTAGTTAGACCGCAGTAGTAATGCGTAGTTACAGCGCGGTTCTGGAGTTTAGTTGATGCATGCGTGATTTCTACAATTTTTAGGCAATTCCTACTTCGAGATTATTTTAAGTTGCTATTTAGGCTAATGTGACCTCTAACTATAGATGTAGAAAGCTCAACTTGCAAGGTTTAGTTAGTTGTGCAGTGGGAAAACAATCTAACATAGAGATATGTTAGTTAACTAATCAATCAACCCAAAATAGATAATGCATGCATGTAATTTGAATTCCTCAGCTGAAGTGGAGATGACAAGGCGGTGTAACACGAGTTGCATACCAGTTTGAGTGTAAAATTGTTGCCTGCAGTTAGGAGATCAATCCTTGGAAATTGCACAATAAAATAGGAGGAAATTCCTATCTTTTAGGAGATAATTTCCTCAAGGAAAATGCAAGGAAATAGGAGGCTTGATGAGCAAATAATTGGCCAAGTGTTGGCCAAAGTTTCTTATTCAGTAGAGAGAACAATTACCCTTTTGCAGGTTTTGCTTAGAGTGGGAGAAATAAATTGTAATAGTTTATATATTTAATTGATTAGTGCAAACATTCTTGAGGGGTTTTTCCTAGTTGGGTTCCCCT
>APFE030075639.1:37455-92840 GCA_000404065.3 Pinus taeda | reverse complement strand
TTTATTATTATTAATCATTATTTATATTATTATTTATTTCATAAGTTTGTTATTTATATCATAAGTATATCTTATCATTTACCATTATCTATATTATTATCTATATCCTAAGTTTGTTATTATTCTACTCATTAGTTATTCTAAAATTGAATTGTGATGGTTTTATGCTATTTTCTTGAAATAATTAATAAGTTATGTACTAATATGTAATCTATTTATAAACCCTTATTAATGTGTAATACTTTGTAAGGTTTATAATATTAATGATAAAATAAGTTTATTATATTGTTAATTTATTAATTTAATAAAAATGTTGAGTTATAAGCTATTATGTTTAGTTGATTGAATTAATCAATAAGTTCTATTTTACTAAGTACCATTATATTATGTTAGTTTTTTTATAATTTCCAATGTGTTGCGTAATTAATTTATTTTAAGGGGTTTATATTATTATTTATTTACCAAGTTTATTATGCTGCTCCTAATTAATTTGAGAATTTGGTAATATGTTATTAATTAATCTATTGTGTTGTTAATGAATTAAAATTAAATAGAGAAATTAGTTGTATGTTATTTTATTAGCTGAATGTTATTTTATTTTAAGGGGTTTATATTATTATTTATCTACCAAGTTTATTATGTTGCTCCTAATTAAATTGAGAATTTGGTAATATGTTATTAATTAATCCATTATGTTGTTAATGAATTAAAATTAAATAGAGGAATTAGCTGTGTGTTATTTTATTAGTTGATCAAGTTCTATATTTAATCTAGTTACAAATATTATTGAGAACTTATGTTATTATTCATGGGGGGTGAGCAAAGAGTTCCAATTTTTGCTAATTTCCAAGCCTCCATCCTTATTAAGGTTTCGAGGGTGTTTTATGATTTCAATAGCTTCTCTAACCTTTTGCTTGAAATGGTGATCTTCATTGGCAATGACCTTGGCGTCTTCAAGGCATATATGGTGATTAGTTTTACCTACATGCTCAGCCAAGGCTGAAGAGCGGGTTTTTTCGTTACGGATATCTGGACTATGTTCTTTGAGCCTAATCCTCACGGACCTACCCGTTTCTCCTATATACTGATCCCCACAAGAGCAATTGATGATATACACCCCTTTCTGCTGAAGTTGTTCTTGGCTATCCTTAACAGATTTCATTTTTTGTTTGATGGTTGACCAGGGTTTAAACGCAGTCTTTATATTTTCTTTTTGAGGATTTTAGCTATCTTGTCTGTGACTCCTTGAATGTAAGGAAGGTAGGCATTAGAGGTTGAGGGTTCTTTCGCCTTGTTTTTATTATCATCAGATTTGGCCTTTTGAATGGCTTTGAATATGCTTTTATTGTTGTACCCTAAGTTGGCAAATGTTCTTTTTGGGTAAGAAATTTCTTCTTCAGTATGGTTTATATCAGAAATTCTACAAGCTCTAGTGAAGATGGTCTGCAGTACCCCCATTTTTTGAGCTGGGTGGTGGTGTGAATTAGCATGCAGGTAGTTATCGGTATGGGCTTTCTTTCTAAATACTTTATGACCTATGGAACCATCATTTCTTCTTATGAGGAGAATGTCCAAGAAAGGTATGCAATTATTTTCTTCTACTTCCATTGTAAATTTGATGTCTTCAGATATGCTATTAAGATGGTCCAAAAACTTGTTAAGCTCATTCTCGCCATGAGGCCAGTTGACACTGGTGTCATCTACAAACCTAACCCAAGATTTAGGTTTTAATGGGTATGAATCCAGAGCCTTCTTCTTGAATTTTTCCATGAAAAGGTTTGCCACGATTGGCGAAAGAGGTGATCCCATAGCCACACCCGAAGTTTGTTCAAATATTTCACCTTGGAAGGAGAAGAAGGTGGAGCGAAGACAGATTTCAGCTAATTTTGCAGTCTGGGGGTCTGCCACTTCTTTAACTACTTGAATTGCTTCATCTAGGGGGATTTTGGTGAAGAGCTGGACTACGTCAAAACTAACGATTTTATCTCCGGGATCTAGCTTAGTATTTTTAATGTATTTGACAAATTGATTGGAATCTTTAATGTAAGAGCTAGTCTTGCCAACTAGCGGGGATAAAATGCTAGCGACCTACTTTGCTAACTCATAAGTGGGTGACCCTATAGTGTTGACTATAGGTCTTAAGGGGACATCTTTTTTATGTATTTTAGGGGCTCCATAAATCTGAGGCGTGATTTCACTATTAGGGGTCAATCGCTTTTTTAGTTTATCGTCAAGATTGGTTTCTTTTATGGCTTTCTTTACCAGGTTTGTGATTTTAGAGATGGGGTTTTTCTCTAATTTCTTGTAGCTACCACTATTATATAAGTGGTCTTTCATTTTGTTAACGTAATCTTCATAATTCATTATTACAGTGGCGCCGCCTTTGTCAACCTTCAGAATTACAATGTCATTATTATTTCTAAGACTTTTTATGGCTTTAAGTTGCTCCAGGTTTAGGTTTCTTTTTGGAGGTTTGGCTTTTCTTAGGATAACGACACACTCTTGTCTAATGAGTTCCTTATCTTCATCCTTAAGCGTCTTGATTCCATCTTCTAAGCTGCAAATGATTTCTTCATTGGGGATTTTGTTAGGTGCCAAGGCGAAATTCAGACCTTTGTTAAGGACCTCTGCTTCTTCCTTTTTCAGCTCATAAGTGGAGATATTAACCACTTTCTTGTTCATAGTTATAGGATCCAGGTTTTCATTTCTAGTGTTAGTTATTATTTTATAGTTGTCTACCTTATTATTCTGAATAGTGCTTTTAAAACTGCTCTCTATATTCATCTTATCTAATTTATTATTAATATTGGGATTATTAACTATCAACCTATCTAAATTAGCGTTGTCAGTTACATACCTGTGAGGAGGGGCGCTCCACATGTTGCCTGTTCCAGTTTCTGATGCATTTTTGAGGATGTCTGCTTTGTTGCTGCGCAGGGATTCACTGTTCAATTCGATACCAGCTGTGTGCTCCAGGTTTGCTGCTAATTTCCTGTGAGGAGGGGCGCTCCACATGCTGCCTATTCTAATTTCTGATGCGTTGTTTCCAGTTGTGTGTTCCAGGCTTGTTGTTTCATCTGCTATTACTGCACTGGGCATTGTCTGCGTTTTATATTTATGTTGGTTCCATGTGCTGGCTGTTACAGCGCTGGAGATCTGCGTTTTGTGTTGGCTCCATATGCATTCCTGTGCGCTGTTGCAGAGCGAGCCCTCTACCATGTCCGTTCTATCAACGCTGCCCTCTTCCTCCATTATATCAACGCTGGGTTCCGGCATTCCACCTCTGCGCAGAGTTAATTCCTGAATGTTGGTGCTAGAGTGTTTCCATGTGTTGGCTGTTACAGCGCTGGAGATCTGCGTTTTGTATATACGTTGGTTCCATATGTATTCCTGTGCGTTGTTGCAGAGCGAGCCCTCTACCATGTCCGTTCTATCAACGCTGCCCTCTTCCTCCGTTATATCAACGCTGGGTTCTGGCATTCCACCTCTGTGCAGAGTTAATTCCTGAATGTTGGTGCTGGAGTGTATGCCCCCATCCGTTTTGCTGGATGTCACTGTGTTCCTACTGCGCAGGAGCTGGTTATCATTCTTCCAACGCTGTTCCAGATTATGAAGTTTGCCCAAGTGCTTTGACTCAACGGTTTCTTTTTCTTTGCTGGCTTTCAATGCTGTGGAGGCATCTATGACCTTCCAGAGGTCTTGTTTGGCGAAATTAATGTTGTAAGGCAAAAATAATTTTATCTTATTTCTACCCTCTCCACCACCTCTCCTCTGGATACATTGGACATTGGTTGATTGATAGTGATGCCTCAAGGCACTTCACTGGGTACAAAGAAGCTTTTTCAAACTTGGTTGAAAAGAAGACAAATATGGAGATTATACTTGGGGATAATGCCACTTATCCTGTGAAAGGAATTGGGACTCTCTTCGCTTAAATCAAGGTTAAACCACCATCCACTTACAACAAGTGCTATATGTACTTGATCTAAAAAAGAACTTAGTTTCTATTTTTGCGATGGAAGACAAAGGTTTTAAGGTGACATTCATTGATGGGAAGGTTCGTGTTTGGCAAAGGAACCCAAGAGATGCATTCACTCTTGGATTCAGGGTTGAAGGTCTCTATTGAGTTGGAGGAAGTTTGTTGGGAGCAATGACTTGTGATACTTCTCTTCAATCCGAATTATGGCACTGGAGATTTTCTCACCTTCATTTCAAAGCCCTACCCAATGTAAGGAAGATGGTCACAAGGATGCCCGAATTCAACTTAAATCATGAAGGTGTTTGTTAGGGATGTGAAGCTGGAAAACATACAAGGGGACTATTCCCCTCAAGTGAGGCTCAAACCACTAATATTCTTCAATTGGTCCATTCTGATCTATCAGGTATGTTGCTCGTGACGTCTTTGGGTGGATATTTGTATTATGCTATTTTTGTGGATGAATTTTCTCGCAAAACATGGATCTATTTCTTAAAGAAGAGGGATGAAGTATTCAAGTGGTTCTGCTCTTTCAAAGCCTTGGTCGAGAATCAAAAAGGGAAGAAGATCAAAATATTGAGGACCGATAATGGTACCGAATATGAGTCAAATGAATTCAAAGGCTATTAAGTTATGGTATGCTCTAGGCTTAGAGCAGTTTACTTATATTTCTTATTATTATCCACAGATTAGAAATCACATGTACATTAAGTAAAGTGCATATAGAACATTTAAACAATCAACGGAAAACAAGCCAAGACAAGAGACACAAGATGTGGCGGCTAGCCAGGGACAAACACCAATATGGGGAAACCCTTTGATCAAATCTTCTTTTATCTTCAATAATTTAGCAAAGAGAAATAGTACAAAGATCTGATTTATATCAGCAGCAGCAAACCCTAGATCAAACTCGTGAAGTCCATCGGTGAGTCGTTCACCGTGCACCAGTCCAAGACTTCGCCGCGGACCAGTCCAAGACTTCGCCGCGCATTAGTCCGAGACTTCGCCGTGCACCAGTCCAAGACTTCGCCGTGCACCAGTTTAAGGCTTCGAACGACCTGTTTTGGCTCGGGTGAGAAAGAGAGCCTTTTTGCGCAGAAGAGTCAAGAGACTCTTTTTCTGCGTAGGAGAGAGAGATATGATGAGTAGTGAGTGACCAAATGAGGAGTCATCCTGTATTTATATCGAAATGTTGAAGGTGAATAAATGTGTCTGCTGGGCGTCTGAGCCTACATAAGTTGCTGGCCGACTTTGA
This sequence comes from Pinus taeda, assembly GCA_000404065.3. Lineage (NCBI taxonomy): Eukaryota > Viridiplantae > Streptophyta > Pinopsida > Pinales > Pinaceae > Pinus > Pinus taeda. The sequence continues at coordinate 87,609 of APFE030075639.1, read as the reverse complement.
TAATTTGTCAATAATCAAAATAAATTCATATCTCCATAAATAATTATCGGAATCGGATGATTTTTAGATCAATCCTACACCTCTCGACGAGAGGAATCTAAGAAAAATATTATCAGTCATGAATAAGGTGAACCACATGGAGTTTGGCCCTAGTTTCCAATTTTAACACTCCCTCTCAACTAGGGAGAACTCCATCTGCAATTCGTATGACCATCGCTACTATTCATCCATCAAGTGCACTGCCTTGTACAGCTTGACCCCTGCTCTGCTCTGCTCTGCTTTGTTCTGTTCTGCTCTGCTTTGTTCTGTTCTACTCTGCTCGAACTATGAAGAAGAAGAAGTGATCGAGGATGTCTCATACCATCCTCCACTGACCCAAAGTCAGTCTGGAGTGTGTACCACTTTCACTGGTCCCAGACTAGTCCTCTATTGACCCAAAGTCAGTTTCGGAGGGTGTACCACTCTCACTGGTCCCAAACCATTATCATTGATCCCAGATCAATGGAGGTCATCCTAGCATAGGGAGTACGGTAAATACAACGATGCGTCCATCGATAGAACTACTATGGTCCCTATCCTCATTTCCCTGCTCATTGATCAGATGAGAGGTACTTCCCATGAGTCCCAGACTGCATGGGTAGGATACCTCGATAGGAGAATTAATCATCCTGTCCATAAGAGAACGAATGATCCTGGCCAGTGGATGCCACAAAGAACTAATCATCTTGGCCTACAGGAGAACAAATCCTGTTCCACAATCGCCATGGAGAACGAATCATCCTGGCCCACAGGAGAATCAATCATCCTGTTCCATAATCGCCAGATGGTGTCAGGGGAAGGTTGAACCTTTTACCCTGTACAAAGTGCACCAAGGGATGATGAGCTACCTTGTGGTCATATGTTGCTCCAAGAAGTACCCCGTGGCCCCCGGGAGCTCCTAGAGCTCAGTACATCATAATTGACCCTCAAAAGAGGGTCTCTGAACGAATCCAAGTCGTTCTCCGAAAGTCAGAAATTTGACCTTTCCTAGGGGCTTTGTCAAAATGTCGGCGACCAGTACCGATATGTTGGAGCCTTATAGCTCCCCGCTGCACCATGTCACGAATATAGTGGTACTTGATATCGATATGCTTGGAGCGATCATGGAATACGAGTTTCTCTGATAAACAAATCCCGCTCTGGTTGTCACATAGGATCACGGTGGTATCCAATGTAAATCCAAACAGCTCACTGAAGAGCTTTCGTAACCAGACTGCCTCATAGGAGGCCATGCTAGCATTAATGTACTCTACCTCGACGGTGCTCAAAGCCACAGACTTCTGCTTCCTGCTCATCTGGGATATCAAAGCAGATCCCAAGGAGAAACAGCACCCGGAAGTGCTCTTACGGTCCACCACATTGCCTGCCCAATTAGCATCAGTATATCCAGGTAGTCTCACATTTCCGGCAGTGTATCTTAACCCATAAGTAATTGTGCCACGGAGATATCTCAGCAGATTCTTGGCACCAATCCAATGTATGTGGTGAGGTTCAACCATGTGTTGACTGCAAAGCATATATCTGGACAGGAGTTCACTAGGAACATCAATGCTCCGACAAGTTGATGATACTCGGTGGTATTTCATAAAATAGGTCTAGCAGCACTACCGCTTAACTTCTTGAAGTCAAGCTCCATTGGGGTGGTTATGGGCTTGTAATCCACCATGCCGAATCTCTCCAATATCTTCACCACATATTTTCTTTGAGATAGGAAAATCTCCCCTGGTTTCTGCCAGACTTCCAGTCCTAAGAAATAGTGCATAAGTCCTAGGTCTTTCATCTCAATCTCAGAAGCCAGCTTCCTCTTACATTCGTGAATGAGAGGGTCTGCAGCTGTTAGAAAGAGGTCGTCAACATATAGCACCAGTATGAGAGGCTTGTCATCTATAACCTTAAAGTAAAGGTTGGGGTCTACTTCACTCTTAGTGAATCCCAGCATCATCAAGTAGCTATCGATCCTCTCATACCATGCTCGGGGTGCTTGCTTTAGCCCATAGAGGGCCTTCTTCAACCTCTACACATGAGATTCTCAATCATGAATCTCAAATCCTTCGGGTCGCTCCACATAGACCTCTTCTTTGATCGAACCATGTAAGAACACAGTCTTAACATCCATCTGATGTAGGTTTCATCCTTGCGAAGCAACAAGGACTATGATCGAGCAGATGGTGGTATATCGGGCAACAGGTGCAAATATCTCATCATAGTCTATACCTTCCTTCTGGGAGAAGCCACGAGCGACAAAACGAGCCTTATACTTTTCCGCACTTCCATCAACTGCATGCTTTATCTTGTAAAGCCATTTTGAAGTGACAACTGCCTTGTCCTGGGGTCTGGGGATTACATCCCAAACATCGTTCTTCATAATAGACTCATATTCTTTGGTCATAGCATCCTTCCATACTTGATGCTTGATGGCATCTGTGAATGATGAAGGCTCATTTTGGATGATCGTGCTCATGATGGTTAGGTATCCCTAATACTTGTTCGGTTTCTTACTTTCACGAAAGGTTCCTCAGGGTGCTATGTGTCCTTTAGCATCATCAAGTGTACCCCTAAGCCATGAAGGCCTCTTCCTTGAAGAGGAGGGCTCAGATGGAGGAGGATCAATAGGATCCAGGGGTTTTTCCACATTGGGCATTGTCTCCTTTTCTTTTTCTTTCGGTTCCCTAATGTTAGCTTCTTGAGTGCTCCTCAAAGTAGGAAGATTGTCCACCTTGCTAAGGGCCATATCTTCGTCAAAGGTGGCATCATGACTAATCTCGACTTCCCTTTGACCAGCTACATAGATTCTATAGCCCTTAGTATTTTCACACTATAACCCACAAAGATTCCTTTCTTTCCAGATGCACCCAATTTATTCCTTTTCGCTTTCAGCACATGAAATTATAGTGGGCTTCCAAAAATTGTAAAATGAGATATGTTAGGTTTCTTACCAGTGAACATTTCTTCAAGATTTTTGGAACCCAATGCTTGATGAGGGCATCGGTTTTGTAAATATACGACAGTGTTCGCAGCGTTAGCCCATAGAAACTTCGGAATTCTTTGATCATGGAGCATAGCACGGACAACTTCCACAATCGTACGATTCTTCCTTTCCACCACACCATTATGCTTAGGAGTATAGGGTGTAGTTGTCTCCCTCTTAATGCCAGCCTCTTTGTAAAAGTCATGAAACTCATTAGATTCATATTCAGTCCCATTATCAGTCCTTAGGATTTTGATCTTCTTTTCGGTTTGATTCTCGATCAAGGCTTTGAAGTGTCGAAACCAGGAGAACACTTCATTCTTCTTTTTCAAGAAATATATCCAAGTCTCGCGAGAACAATCATATGTAAAAGTGAGGTAATATTAATATCCTCCCAAAGAGTTCACAGGCATCATACTGGATATGTTTGAGTGAACCAATTGCAATATATCGGAGGTCTTGCTTTGGCTTGAGGGGAATGGTCCCCTTTTGAGCTTCCCTTCGGTACATCTTGGACATACACCTTCTTGCTTTAATCTGAACTTGGGCATCCCAGTTACCATTTTTCTTACATCAGGTAGAGCTTTATGATGAAGGTGAGCAAACCTCCAATGCCATAGTTCAGACTAAAGAGATGTGTCACAAGTCATGACACCCAACAGACTTCCTTCGACCTGATATAATGAATCAACTCGAAACCCAAGAGTAAAAGCATATTTAAAGTTCTTTTTCCATACACGTACCTTGCCATTGCTGAAAGCCACCTTGGAGCCTTTGTCTTCCATTGCCGAAATGGACACTAGGTTCTTTTTGAGATCAAGTACATATAATACATCTTGTAGGTGGATGGTATTACCCTGATTTAGTTGAAGAGTGACATTTCCTACGCCTTTCACAGGATATTTTGAATTGTCTCCGAGAACGATTTCTAGGTTGGTTTCTTTCTCTACCAGATTATAGAGAGCTTCTTTGTAACCAGTGAAGTGCCTTGAGGCATCACTATCAATAAGCAAATTTCCCAGCGAGTCCGGGGGAGCAATAGTAGATAGAGCAACTGGTAGATAATATTCATCTTGCTTATTGTCGACAGTGTTAGATTCATACCTGGAATTTCTTGCCTTCTTGAATGGTTGTCCTCTTCCTTGATTTTCGGCACTTCTTTTACCTCTGCCATTTGACTTGCCATTCCTTTGATTGCTTTGAGAGGGATTTTGATCATCGTCCTGGTGTCAGTCCCTTTTATCAGGGCACTCCCTTGCATAACGATCCATTTTATTGCAATTGTAACATTGTCTTTTTCTTCCACCCTTTGGTCCAGCCTTTCCTTTGAATTTAGCCCCGAAATTGTTTCTTCTTTTAGTATGAGAAGAAAAAACAGAGGGATGACCTTTAAGTAAGGGTATTTCTTGCTCTTCATCCTTGTTTCTTCTTGAATGCATCTGGCCATTAATTCCTCAAATCCAGGAATTACGTTATTGTTGAGAAGAGTAGTCCTGAATATATACCATTCAGATGGTAGTCCTCCAAGAGTGGTGAGTGTCATTTCCCTGTCAGGAATTACTTCCCCATTAGATAGGAGATCGTTCTTGATCTCGGTGATTCTTAACAAGTATGCTTACATACTCTCATCTTTGCCCTTCTTAATTTCCTCCAGCTTATTTGTAAGAAACAAGACTTGATTTGCATCAACTTTAAATAAACTCACCAGTCGATCGTTGATTTCCTTGGAGGTGTTCATCTCAGAAACATAGGCCACGAAGTGTTTGTCGATAGAGTCCCGGATGATCTTCTTTGCTTTGACTTCTCCCTTGGTCCATTTGTTCCTAGCAGCAGCGGATGCATTTGATGGAGGCTCAACAATTCCCCCTCTCACATGGTCCAACACTTCCTGTTCTTCTAATGTTAGATCGAGAGACATCTTCCATCCGTGATAGTCAGACTTCTCACAGTGTTTGTCTTCAGCAGGGAAGTGTGTTGAGGACCCCATGATTTCTTTCAAAATAGCCTTGCCAACCTTTCTCTGCGTTGATTTCTCTTGCTCTCTTGCTTGGGCTTTTGTCTTCACCTCAACTTTTGATTACCATGTTTAAGTTATGGTATGTTCTAGGCTTAGAGCAGTTTACTTATCTTTCTTATTATTATCCACAGATTAGCAATCACATGTACATTAAGTAAAGTGCAGATAGAACATTTAAACGATCAACATAAAACAAGCCAGGACAAGAGACACAAGATGTGGTGGCTAGCCAGGGACAAACCCCACTATGGGGAAACCCTTTGATCAAATCTTCTTTTATCTTCAATAATTCAGTAGAGAGAAATAGTACAAAGATCTGATTTATATCAGTAGCAACAAACCCTAGATCAAAGTTGTCAAGTCTCCATCGGTGAGTCGTTCACCGTGCACCAGTCCAAGACTTCGCCGCGCATCAGTCCAAGATTTCGCCATGCACTTGTCCAAGACTTTGCTGCGCACCAGTTCAAGACTTCGCCGTCCACCAGTTCAAGACTTCGAACGACTTGTTTTGGCTTGGGTAAGAGAGAGAGAGCCTTTTTGTGCATGAGAGAGAACAAACTCTTTTTCTACATAGGAGAGAGAGAGATATGATGAGTAGTGAGTGACCAAATGAGGAGGAGTCATCTTGTATTTATATTCGAACGTGGAAGGTGAATAGATGTGTTTGTTGGGCGTCTAAGCCTACATAAGTTGCTGGCCGACTTTGATAATTTGTCAATAATCAAAATAAATCATCTCTCTATAAATACTTATTGGAATCGGATGATCTTTAGATCAATCCTACACCTCTCGACGAGAGGAATCTAGGAAAAATATTATCAGTCATGAATAAGGTGAACCACATGGAGTTTGGCCCTAGTTGCCAATTTAAACAAAGACTATTGTAGAGAAGTTAGAACTAAGAGGGAGACCACTACAACATATACTTCTGAACAAAATGGTGATGCCGAAAGGAAGAATCATACTATAATAGACATGCTACATGATCAAGGTCTGTGGAAGTTCTTATGGGGAGAAGCTACCAACATAGCTGTGTATATCCAAAACCGTTGCCCACATCAAGCTTTGGACTTTAAGACACCCGAATAAGTTTTCATTGGTAAGAAGCTTGATGTTTCTCATTTTAGAATTTTTGGTTGTCCCATATATTTTCATGTGCCGAAAGAGAAAAGAAACAAACTAGACACATTTGGGAGGAAAGGAACGTTTGTGGGCTGCAGTGAAACTTTGAAGGCATATAGAATTTATGTGCCTGGTCAAAGGGAAGTAGAATTAAGTCATGATGTCACTTTTGATGAAGATTCTACTCTTAAAAAGATCCAAGATCTTCCTATTCCGAGGATGGACAATGATGATGTTGATGTAGAAAAGCAGGATGAACCTTTTTTTGATGAATCGATGCTTGATGTTGAAGGGCTGATGGATCCCATTGATTCACCTCCTAGTGAGCCCTCTACTAAAAGGAAAAGGCCTTTGTGGCTCAAAGATACTCTTGAAGATGTTGAGAAACATATTGCACTGAGGGGGACATTTTGTGAAAGAAAGAAGCCGAATAGGTACCAAGAGTACTTAGATGCCATGAATACCATTGTACAATCTGAGCCTTGTACATTTGAAGAAGCTATAAAGCAACAGGTTTGGAAGGATGCGATGAACGAGGAATATGTGTCGATCATGAAGAATGATGTCTGAGATGTGGTTCTTAGACCCAAGGACAAGTCAGTGGTCACTTCGAAATGGCTCTACAAGATCAAACATGGCGCTGATGGGAGTGTTGAGAAATTCAAGGCCAGATTTGTAGCCCAAGGCTTCTCTCAAAAGGAAGGCATAGACTATGATGAGATATGTGCACTAGTTGCCCAATATACCACCACCCCTTCAATCATAGCCCTTGCTACCTTGCAAGGATGGAACCTACATCAGAGGGATGTCAAAACTACCTTCTTGGATGTTTTGCTTAAGGAGGAAGTATATGTGGAACAACCCAAGGGTTCGAGGTTCAAGATTGTGAGACACATGTATGCAGGTTGAAGAAAGTCTGCTATGGGTTGAAACAAGCCCCATAACTCTCTTATGAAGTTGGGATTTACAAGGAGTGATGCTGACCCAAACTTATACTTCAAGGTTGAAAAGGACAAACATCTCATTCTTGTCCTTTATGTGGATGATCTCTTTCTAATAGGTGATGACCCTCTCATTCATCAATGCAAGAGGGAGTTGGCTTCCGAGTTCGAGATGAAGGACCTAGGACTAATGCATTATTTCCTAGGGTTGGAGGTCTGGCAAAAGCCAAGTAAGATTTTCATTTCTCAAGGAAAATACATTGGGAAGTTACTTGAGAGATGTGGGATGGTGTATTGCAAGTCCGTGACTACTTCGATGGAACTCAACTTTAAGAAGCTATGTGGAAGTGCTGCTGTGCCCGAATTAGCGAACCCTACCGAGTATCGTCAACTTGTGGGGGCCTTGATTTTTTTGGTCAACTCTCGTCCTGACATATGCTTCGCTGTGAACACGTTGAGTCAATATATGGTCGAGCCTCATCACATTCATTGGATTGCTGCCAAGAATCGCTTGAGATATCTTCGGGGCACAATCCACTATGGACTGAGATACACTGCCAGGAATTTGAGGCTACATGGATATACAGATGCTGACTGGGCTGGCAGTGTGGTGGATCGTAAGAGCACGTCTAGGTGCTGCTTCTCTTTGGGGTCTGCTTCAATATCTTGGATGAGCAGGAAGCAGAAATCAGTTGCACTAAGCATTGCCAAGGCCGAATACATTGCTGCAAGTATGGCCTTTTGTGAAGTATTTTGGTTGAAGAAGCTCTTCAGTGAACTATTTGAGCACGTGCTAGATACCACTGTGATCTTCTGCGACAACCAAAGTGGAATTCGTTTATCAGAGAATCCTGTGTTCCATGACCTCTCCAAGCACATTGTTATTAGGTACCACTTTATCCGGGATATGGTACAATGGGGAGCAATTAGGCTTCAACACATTAGGACAGATGAGTAAGTTGCAAACATTCTCACGAAGCCTTTGGGGAAGGTCAAATTCTTAACCTTCCGAGAGTGACTTGGAGTTGTGGAACGACCCTCTTATGAGGGTCCCGTATGAGTTGGACACAGAGCTCTGGGAGCTCCCAGGAGCATGGGGTACTTCTTGGAGCTAGCTATGAGTGACCATAGGGTGAGTGGTTCATCTTCCCCTGTGGTACCCCATTATGGTTGATGTGTGTAGGGTGAGTGGCTCACATTCCCCTACTCGGACACATGCATGTAGGGTGAGTGGTTCAGCTTCCCTTACAATTGACACATGCATAGGATGAGTGGCTCACCTTCTCCTGCTAATGCCCCGACCCACATCCTACCCATAGAGTCTGGGACTAATGGGAAGTACCTCTCATCTGGCCAATGAGTCGGGAAAAGATGGTTAGGGACCATAGCACTACCAATGGACGCATCGTGTACTGCCGTACTCCCTATGACTAGGAAGCACGGTGTTCAACAACTTGATCTGGGATCAAGGACCGACTTTTGTCAGTGGAGAGTGCTATAATCTTATGACTCACTCTCGATCAATTCTTCTTCATTATTACTTCGTGGTTCAATAGAGCAAAACAAAACAGAGCAGAGCATAGTAGTTCAGGGCAATGATGGTAGGGATGGTACAAGTTGACAGGATGGCATGATGACAGAGGGATTGGCAGGTGTGATTCTCCCTAGTTGCGAGGGAGTGTTAAGATTGGAAACTAGGGCCAAATTACACCATAGGGTAACTCATATGATGGAGATTATTATTGCATTGGGTTCCTCTTTTCGAGAGGTACAATTTTGATATAAAGATCATCTCATTCAGACAAGCAGAAATGGGATTTTGAATTTATTCATTCTCATGGACAAATTGTCTAGGTCGGCCTCAGTCAAATGTAGGCTCATGAAGCCCAATGGATATGTCTCCTCACCCTCAACAAAGTGTATAAATAGAAGTGACCCTTCTCTCATTTGGACATCACTCATCTCATCATGTCATCTTCTCTCTCCTCTCTTGATTGGTTTGTACAACTTGGAGGCTCTCTTCTTCGCATGTGTGGAAGGAAGACAGATTTATGGATTAGTTTTGAAGGCCGAAAATTTTAGGACTAGGGCATGCGTTGACCAACAGTATTTGACCAGCATTGACTTCTGTTTTGGGGACAGAATTTCGATTTCTTCAGGCCGCATTCTTTGGCATGGATTTTGAAGTGATCAGGGACTGTTTGACGTAGTTGACTGCTGTCTTGACTTTCTGGTTTGACCGCAGAATTATAGCAGAGTGACTGGGTTGACCAAGCTTGTTTTGGGTTGATTTTGACCCTCTTTGGAGGCCGCATGCTTCTGTTGTTGACCGAGCTGATTAGAGGACGTTTTGGGGCAGCTTTGACCACCATTGACTTTCTAGTTAGGGCTGCATTTACTGCTGATTTGGCAGATTTGTTTTGGGCATGTATTTCTGATAATTGTACTGTCTCTCTCTCTGCTGAACTATTGAAGAATAATAAGAAGATTTGATCAAAGGGTTTCCCCACATTGGGGTTTGTCCCGGGCATCCGCCACATCTTGTGTCCTCTTGTCTTGGCTTGTCTTCTGCACATGTTTTTATGTTCTTTCTGCATTTACTGTCAATGTGTTTAAGTTAATGTGATTGTTATTGAAGATAATTGGAAATTGTCATTGGGCTGATAAGGAACATTGAAGTAAATTGTGCTAAAGCATAGAACATACCATTGTTATCTAAAATTAACACAGGCTTTGTGGGTTGATTGGCGAAAAAACCTTATTATTACCAATGAGTTGTTCACCAATATTGTCTTACCGACCCCTTGTGCCTTAAGCTGTTGCACTCCTCGAAAAGCTGCTGATGCTTTGACCTAATTGTTTGTGGAAGTTCCTAATTTCCAGGAAAAATCTGTTTCTTCTTTTCTTTCAGGATCATAAATGATCTGCCCTGCACCAGGTGTCCCTTACAGGATAAATCTTCACTGGCCCAATAAATGTTTAGCATTAGGTGGGGCTTAATGATTTTTTGGGGGCGTAGATGTAGTATGGAAAGGGTAGGATAGTTACTCTTATGAGTTGAAGACTTAATTAAGACATTGTTCTATTAATTATGGTTTTGAAATGACTGGACCAAGAGATTTCTTCTATCTGTAGCTCTTGGGAAGGCACATATGCACCTACTTTTATTTTTGATAAGCATCATTGGTACAATCAGTATTGCATTATGATTATACATACTATGAGTTCTTGTTGCATGCTTATATTCTCTGTGAGTATTATCTCTCATTTACTTTCCCCACTGATTCAGACCCTAACTTAGCATGTGAACAGCTGTAGTCCACGACTCTGTGTATTGCCACTGCTTAGAGATTTAACAATTCCCGATTATCTTCTGAATTGGAGGAATACTTTTCATGTCCACTCAACAATTACTATTCTTTGTGCTTGGAGATCACAATTTGTGGTTAACATTGCATTTTGTTTCTTTAAAAAGTGCTTCTTGTTTTGTTTCTTTTATTGTTTTATTATGATTTCTTGTAGATCACATTGAATTCTTGGTTTTAACTTTATGTTTTAGATCTTAGTGAATATATATTTTTTTTCATTTTATAGGATTTTTTTTGTTGTTGTTGTGAAAATACCGTGACTTTATGTTGAAATAATTAATATCATGTACTTCAAACCTTGGAAAATCTATACTGCAATTTGGTTTGACTTTGAATTACTACATTTTGATTAGCTCTGCTCTCCTTGTGCTGCAATACAAGGACTCTGCATTTCTTCAACAATTTTTGATGTCATTTCCAGAAAATTATGCTTACTATTGTATCAGAAATATGTTTAAGAAATTACTAGCACACAGATTTGCTTGATACATTTGTGCCACCTTACCAACTTCTAGTGTATTCTAATTTATATTGATTATATATGCAAATGTAAGGAATAGAGATAACATGTTTCATTTTTGCTTCATTAAATGGATTGAAATCGATGAAAAGCTTGCAGTTCTCCGCCCTGTGTGCATCTTGAAAGGAATGATAGGTAGATATTTTTACTTAAGATGCTCAGTATATGAATATAGCACCATTAACATTTTCACTGTTTTCAGGCAGAAAATGAAGCATCAAATAAAACATCCACACCTTCAGAAAGGGATCAGGTTACTGTCCAGAACATTTTGGTTGACAAATCTCAATTTTGTAGCTCACCTTTCCCGTAACTGCCAATTTAATACAATCGTGACTCTCTTTTCCTTTAACAGAATCTGAAGATATGCTCCATTTGCAATAAATATTTTTTTTTGACTGCAGCAATTGATGGAGTGGCACGATGCCTGGGATGAGTTGGATGCACAAGAGAACGCAGCTGAAAGATCTGACAGAGAAGGTATTTGTCTTATTCTTGAATTTTGCTTGTATTGATCTTAAAATTTGAGGCAAGGAATATTTGAGGTCCATGTTGGGTTGTATATGAAGGTAGTCTCTCGCAAGCTTGTACGTAATAATTGTTCATTGTGTTGATTTGGGGTAGCATTGGATGTGCTCTAGCCATGGAAATTGGCGAAGAGGCTAAAGCACATGAGATCTCCAAAACCTAGAAATGGTTTGGATAGATTGTACCCGGTTTGAGATATATTAAAATAATCAATATTTTTAATGGAGTTTTTAAGTCTAAACTTAGGAAAAATAAAATATTAATGAGTATTAATATAAAACTGGATTAGAAGGTTCCAAAAGTCATGCATCAAGCCAAATCTAATCTTAGCGGTTGATTAGAAATTTAATCTCGGCTGTTGAAGGACCAACAGGAAAAGTATAAGAGGAGGCTTGAGAGTCAGTTGAAGATACACTAGAGTGATCAATCATTCGATTTGTTAGAGCGGGGTTACTAAGCAAAGTCGAATCAGTGATCAGCAACGAGAGGCAGTGAGTACTGGACAGAGAGGCAGAGATAGTGCTGAGAGACCAACACAGAGGCATAGAGTGAGAAGCAGCAGCTAGAGCAGGCCACACATAGCCCAGCAGAGACAGCGCAGAGCCCAGAGGGACTGCATCATCCATGTAGAGAGCAGCTAGAGTGACACAGAGGGTCCCAGAGGCCGCACAGTGCCTCAGAGGGCTGACACAGAGGGGTTTGTGGTTGACGTAGAGGCCAGAAAGGCCAACGCAGTGCTTCAGAGTCACTGGAGAGGGTTTCGTGGGATAGGTTTTCTGAATACCTGTTTCTGAAGAGAGAGGTATTGCTGCCAGATATTTTTCTCTGTCGGTGACCCTGTTTGGCACCCAGTTGTATTCAAGGAAATATTACATAATAATAAACCCTCAGAATAGCTGCACTGGTTTTCCCGCATAGGGTTTTTCAGGGGGCATTTGTCCAAAAATAACGGTGTCACTTGTGTGTTTGTTTTCTTTCAGCTGATGATCTGTAGATGTTGAGATTGTATTGTTTATTTCGTTATTTATATGTTTTAAATAACTTGTTTGAATTTAACAAGTAGAAGAAATAAACCAACAGAATATAGATTAAATTTCTAACGAATAGACTTAGAAATTTCAACACATTGTTATGAATAAAATATATTAATTATAATCAATGATGATAATTGTAATAATGATTAGATAATTAGTAATTAGTGTTGAAGAGGCATGTCTAAATGGGATTGGACTTTCCATGAAGAGGAACCTCCAGAGTATATAAGTAGGACCTCAATCATTTGAATCATCATTATTACTCATACATTTTAATATATATTCTTGTATCCTCAATGTATATTTTTATATTCCAAGTCTTCAGGAGTATTTAACGTGAAGAATGAACTTTGTTTGTTCCACTTGGTATCCGAGCTGTTCGATCCTCTGACCGCTCCAATGATGCGCAAAGCCGCGATCCCCTATCCAGGCCCTTGGCTATCGACTCTTTGTCAAATTTATTGCTGTTACAATTCAAACGTTTTGCTACAAGTTTCTGAAGATTCTCAATTTTGCCTGAGGCCTTGGGCCATTAAAAAAGGAAGAAAGAAAGAATTAAAAAAAAAGAAAAAAGGAGAGAAATTATATATATATATATTATTATATAAAAAGAATATATATATATATATATATATGAAAAAAGAGAGTTAAAACACACACACACACACACAATATCTATATATATATATATATATAATATAATATAATGAAAAAAGAGAGTTACAAACACACACACACACCAATTATATATATATTTATATATATATATAATTATATATATATATATTATTTTAATTAAAAATAAAATCCTATAAAAATAATGATAATAAAATAAATGTGGCCCTTGCTAGTAAGGATTAAATAAAAAAAAACCGCAGTAAATTGTTAGTAAACGGAAGAGTCGAGGCATCTCCGTCAAGATTCACTCTCTAGAGTAAATACGTAGTGAAGTCTAAGACACATGCTTGACGGAAGAAGGAAATTGCTAAAAGGAATTCCGTAACTGTGGATTCCAAATTAAGTCCAAGCTTGTTCTTGAGAGAAAAAAAGTGATTGTTCAAACTCATATTTATCATTGTGGTGAATGAGGAATCTGTCTTTCAATTGAACTCTGTAGCCATTAAATATTTATGTTTTTATGACGGTTCAGACTAACATAAATTTTTGTAACGACTGAACCCTGTAGTCGCTAATATTTTTGATTCCCTAACAGAAATTGCTGTAACCACAGAAGCCTATAGCCGCTGAATATTTCTGTTTTGAGTAACGAAAACCTCTGTGAAGACCAGACTTAGTAGTTGTTGAATATTTCTATCAAGAGAAATTAGGATACGTATTACATAAGGGCCACTCATCCAAAGGGTTGCGCCCATATATTAAAGGTTATTTCGAAGGTTTTATTAATAATATTATCAAAGGATTAAGATAAAAAGAGCTTTTAAGAAAAAGGAAAATAGTCGGGCCTCCATTCTCCAAAATTTTTGACTACATCATAATTAGTATTGGCTTTTGAAGCATTAAAATTACAAAGGGCAAAATAAAAGTCTATCAATATATTATTTCACTAAGTTGACAAGAGGACGTCAAGGAAGAGGCCGTCAAGATAAGAGTGCCTTAACAAAAATGAAAATAAAATACAATTGAAAATTGTTATCCAAATCTTCCTTATAAGTCGATTTTATTTTTGAAGTTAGTGGAAAAAAAGTTTAATTCGAGTTGAAGCATTCATTATCAGGAAGGTTAAAGGAGGGCATTGAAATAATTAAAAGGAAAAAGGCAAAGATTATTAAAGTTGTAAAAAAAATTATAAAAGAGTACCAAGTTATATAAGGTCCGTCAGCTAGTTAAATATAAAGTCAAATGCAATATATATATATATATACATACACACCATAAGGGTAATAAGATACTTAAAAGTGGTTGGAAGTTTTATAAGGTATTTAAATTGAAGGAAGAGTATTTGAAAAGTGTTAAGGAGAAATATTTAAGAAAAATAAATTATATATTAAATAAATAAAGAAGTGAAAATATAAAAGAAAAGAGGAGTATTGATATTAAAAAAGGGGTCGAAAAAGGAAGTGTATATATATATATATTTAAAAAAAAAGAGAGAGAGTCAAAAAATCAAAACATCAGAATTCATTAAGGCAATACTAAAGTTTGAAGGAATACTAAAGTTTTGAAGGTTTTGAAGAAAAAAATATGGGTTTCTTTCCAAGATGTCCTTTTTGTTCAAAAGGATATTCTAATTATCAAGAGTCATTTAGAAATCAAAACGTCATCTGCAACAATATGTTATGATTCTTTTACTTTACTTGAATGTCTAAGTAATATAGAAAAACAATCATTAGCAAGAGATATGAAACAATTAATGGCAACAATTGGGCAAAAACATACATGTTTTAATAAGGAAATGAAGAAAACGAAATCCAAAATACAATATAAACGTCCATCATCACCCCCACATAACGATGTAACCCAATGTATCGAAAAAGTACAGTTGAAAGATTAGAGGAAAGACGAAATAGCCAAACTTAGACTAAACAAGATAGTGTTACAGCAAGGATACGAAGATCTTGCAGATATACATTACAAACAAGTAATGAAAAAGGACAAAGAAATTTCTTGCCTCAAGGACCATGTTGAAAACTAATCGCATAAGTCAAGAAGACTAAGATCACAAAGAAGGAACTCAAGAAGCACTTATTAGAACAAGAAAAAGAGAATTTACGTTTAAAGAACCTTAATAAAAATTTATTAGAACAACTCGCAGATCTAAAAGATGAAAAGCTTAATAGTCAAAACATTGAAAATAAGGTTGATGAATCAGAAACCAAAGAACTTTTACATATGAGAAACCATAATCAAAGTCTACTCACTCAAATTAAGAAAGTTAAAGATGATAAGAAATCATTAAAAGACAAGTTAGAACAACTTTCTCAAGAAGAAGTATTGAAATCTCTAGTCGTAAGACTCCAAGTTGAAAATAAGGTAACGAATATAGATCCAGTGATTATCATAACTCAAGAAGAAGGCAAATTGGTTGAAGAAAAGACACACTTAGATATTGCAACTCGGATGATAAACTTCCGAAGTGAAGGTTCTGTAACCAGCTCAACAACATCATCACCTGAAGTAAATCAGAATCTTGCCTCATGGTATGATAAGGGAAAAAACTCCTTATTTACATCTGAATCACAAGAACAAGCATCTCAATGAATATACGAATTCGTATCACCTTGAACATAAACAACAAACTTATGTTCCGAAGACTACTAATGTCAGCACAGTTCAATGTAGTAATAACGATTCATCACAAGTTTTTAGTAATCGAAAGATTCCACAAAAGATTAATTTAGGATGGTCAGATATTTTCTCCGCTTGACAATTTTATATATCACTTCAAGGATCATATCAACTTGTATCAACGAAGATGACAGTTCTGAGACGAGAAGACATTCCAAACAGACAAAAGATCAAGCATTTTCATCAACAAGCTTTGAGAACAAAGCTTTTTTAAGTGAAGGACAATGTTATGAATAAAATATATTAAATATAAATATTGATGATAATTGTAATAATGATTAGTTAATTAGTAGTTAGTGTTGAAGAGGCATGTCTAAATGTGACATGACTTTTCATGAAGAGGCACCTGCCTAGTATATAAGCAGGTCCTCACTCATTTGAATCATCATTCTTACTCATACATTTTAATATATATTCTTGTATCCTCAATGGAGATTTCTATATTCCAAGCTTTTTGGAGTATTTAACGTGAAGAACGAACTTTGTTCGTTCCATTCATTTGTAGGAATTTACAAGGGTAAGTTCGTTAGATAGAACACCAAAGGACACTACTCACAAATTGATCACAGATCGGTACACCAGTATTCATGATGTGGTTAAAACCCTCAAAGAGGGAAACAGTCCATGGCCTGAGCCAATGTGACTGCTTCAGACAATTTATTAATGTAAAAAAAAGAAAATTTACATAAGTTTCTCTCATGAACGGTCACCTTACAAATGACCCTCCATGCTCTTTAAATAGAGATCATGGACCAATCAGGTGTTAAGCCACGGATCAAGTGTTGGTAATACCGAAGAGAGAATGAACCATCAAATCACTTAATGTCTAGAACATCTCGTGACTGTCAGAGTGTAAGTTACAAAAAGTACATAGTAAAGAAACACACTTTACCTAATTATACACTAGACCAAGTTATACTTAATTAACTATTTCCTATGTGTCAGAATATCCTAACATCCCCCCTTAAGAACAACTTGCGATAGGATTGAAGGATGTACAAAGATGACATAATAGAAGGAAGGAGCATTAGAGCCTATCCCCCGTTAGTGACAATTTCCTGAACTCCAACCCATAAATTAAAGTTTAGTAAACTTCACCTCTATGAGAGCCTTCGTAAAGATGTCTGCAACTTGATCATTGGTTGAACAATATTGCGTTTCAAGAACATGGTCATGAATGAGCTTTCTGATGAAGTGCATTTGTAGTTTAATGTGTTTGCTGCGTTGATGTTGGACTGGATCTTTGCATAGCTGAATGGCACTTTGATTATCACACCAAAGTGTAGTCGGATGTTGCTGTTGAAAACCAAACTCTCACAGGATTTGATGAAGCTGCAGGGCTGCCATTTTAGCTTCTACGACACCACGATACTCTGCTTCCGCTAAAGAAAGATAAATAGCACTTTGTTTCTTGCAAGCCCATGTAATAGGTCCAGAACCAAGAGTGAAGACATAACCTGCAGTAGACTGCCGATCATCAGGGTCACCAGCCCAATCGAAATTAGTGAAACCAACCAATAGAGGAGATGCTTCTACACTATAGTGAATCCCAAACTGAACTGTACCTCGAGCATAACGAAGTATTCTTTTAATTGCTTTCCAATGGCTTTCATGTGTGTTTTGCATAAACAGAGTAATAAGGCCAACAACAAAGGAAAGGTCAGGACGGGTATGGGTCAGATACAAAATTTTTCCAACAAGCTGACAGTATAAGGTAGCATCTACTTCAGGGGAAGTACAAGTGATTGAAAATTTGGCTCCAGACTGAAAGGGAGAAGGGGCTGGCTTACAGTCTTCCATGTGAAAGTGGCGTAGAAGATTACATGCATACTTGGACTGGGAAAGGGAAATACCTTCTTTGGATTGCAAGACTTGAAGACCAAGAAAATAATGCAAGTGTCCTAAGTTTGTCATTTCAAACTGCTTTTTAAGGCTAGACTTCACATGGTTTATAAGGTTGGGATCACTACCAGTAAGGATAAAATCATCAACATAAAGAACAATAATGATAAGAGACTTACCCACTTTCTTGGTGTAGACAGTATTGTTATAAGGTTGGGATCACTACCAGTGAGGATAAGATCATCAACATAAAGAACAATAATGATAAGAGACTTACCCACTTTTTTGGTGTAGACAGTATTGTTAGAATGACAACTAGAAAAGGCAGTATCTAAAAGAAAGTTATCCATTTTGGCATACCAAGCCCGAGGGGCTTGCTTGAGACCATGAGGGGATTTCTGAAGCCGACCTACAAGGCCAGAGTCTGTTTGTATAAAGCCAGGAGGTTGTTCCATATAGATTTCTTCATACAGTCCTCATGTAAGAAGGTGGATTTAACATCCATCTGATGGACTTCCCATTTGAAAGAGGTAGCAAGGGAAAGAACAAGGCAAATAGAGTTCATTTTGGCAATAGGGGAGAAGGTTTCAGTATAGTCAATGCCTTCAACATGTGAAAAACCCTTAGCAACAAGACGAGCTTTATGTTTATCAACTTTTCCATCTGGTCCAAACTTGGTTCTGTAAACCCATTTGCATCTAATAAGTTTTTGTCCCTTTGGAAGAGGAACAAGGTCCTATGTATCATTTGCCAATAGTGAATGATATTCTTCATTCATAGTTGCGTCCCAATTTGGATGGCCTAATGCTTCTGCAAAGGTGTTAGGATCATGATTCGCTAAAGCTTGAGCCAGTAAAGAAGAGAGTCTATCGAATTGAGAACGTGTACGATGATGATTTGTAGGATCACTTGCAAGAGCACTTGCTGCATCTCGAGTAGCACACACCCATTTTGGAAGCTGAGGATCTGAAGGAGGATCCTGAGAAGGTGGGGGAGGATTGTCATCCTCGCTATCGTCATCTGAAGAAGAAATATTTTCAAAAGTAGAAAGGGATAGAGAGAGGTGGCACATCCCGTCGAAGTAGGCTTGTAGGCCAATATATTTTCAACAAACTTTACGTCTCTTCTAATGATAACATTTTTGGATTTAGGTTGAAGAAGTCTATATCCTTTGACATTTTCAGAATATCCAACAAAAATACATTTTTCACTCTTAGGTTCTAAGGCTTTATGTTTCTCATCTGGAATATGGGCCCATGCTTCACTTCCAAAAACACGAAAGTGACTTACATCTAGTTTAATTGAGCTCCATGCTTCTTCTAGAGTGATATTCTTTAAAACCTTAGTAGGAATTTGATTTACTATGTAATTTGCACAGTTAATTGCTTCAACCCAAAATTTAAGACTAAGTCCTTTAGATTGAAGCATGCAATTAGCCATTTCTTTTAAGGTGCGATTCTTCCTTTCAGCTACACCATTTTGCTGTGGAGTATATGGAACAATATGTTGCAATTGAATTCCATGCTCAGTGCAAAAGTTGATGAATTTGTTAACATATTCTCCACCATTATCAGATCTTAGCTTAAGAATTTGATGTCCAGATTGTTTCTCAACAAAGGCCTTAAAGGCCAAGAACATGTTAAAGACTTCACTCTTGATTTTTAGGAAGTATACCCAAGTGCGTCTGGAGAAATCATCAATGAAAGTTAAGAAATACTTGTAGCTAGTGAATGAAACAGTTGGAAGTGGACCACATAAAACACTATGCACATGCTGTAAAGGGGTTGAGGCGTGCCAAGAGGCACGTTTTTCAAAACCATCTCGATGATGTTTTCCGAGTACACATATGGAACAAACACCATCTCTGCAAGATACCATAGGAAGACTTGTCACCATTTTTTTTACATAGATTTTGAAGGGAGCGATAGTTTAAGTGACCAAATCGCTCATGCCAAAGTTTGTTCACTTCATCATTATGAGCAACAAATACCGAGGGAAGAGTTGATAACTCAAAGTTGCTAAACTTATACAACCTTGTAGAATCATCAGCATTGCTAGTAGCTAAAATTTGTCTAGGATCTCTTAGGTCCTTAATTACAACATCATGAGGTGAAAATTCAACGATTTTACCTTCACCTGAATGAGTTATCTGATATAAAGAGAGAAGGTTGCAAGATAAGGTAGGAACGCATAATACATCATTAAATTGACCATCGTCTAGATGAATATTTCTGGTCCCTACAACACTATGAGATCTATCATGACCAACATATATATTTTGTGTTACAATCATTTAAAGAAGAATCATGGCTTTTTTTTTGGCCATGTGATAAGAAGCTCGAGAATCAATGAACCACTCATGAGAATGAGAAGAAGAAGATACATTTAGTGCATAATGCTTGACAATCACATGCAAAAAGTGTTATTCCTGAAGATGAAGTTGAAGTTGGAAAGTGCTCCAAATGGATGTTATGCTTCTTCATCATTGCTTCCAAGGCTTCCACCTTCTTGAAGCATTTGGATTCTAAGGGGCCATCACGATTACAAAAGTTGCAATGCCTATCAGCCTTCTTCCCTTTGTTTTTATTTGCCTTATCATTTTGTTGAATTGATTGTTCATTTTGAGACTGAAATTGGTTAGGACACTTGTTTGGTTTAGGACCATTCTTTTTAGGATGTTGCTTCTTAGGATTCTTTGAATTTGGTTGTTGTGGGCTGCTAAGTCTTTCTTAGAAGAGTTTCCATTATTAAGAAGACCAAGAGGTAAGAGTTTTTTTTTTTCTCTTATTAAAGAATCACAAAAGGCATCAAAAGAGGGGGACTTGTAGGCTTGTCCTTGAGAAATAAAGGCTTCTCTAGTAGAATGGAAGGTGGAAACAATCATAGTACGCTGGTCCTAACTTAGTAAGAATGGAATAGATAAGGCTACCATCTTCTTTCTTAACCTTAACACCTTCCAAGAGAAGTCTAAGGGTCTTGAACTTGGACAAAAAATCTTCAATGGAAGAAAAATTATTGGGGTCCTACGTAAGCAACTCATTTTTGAGTTGATGGACTCTAATTTCATTTTTAATTTCAAAAACTTTATTGAGCTGTTTCATTGCTTCATCAGGGGTATCAAGTTCTATGATATGAAATCTAAAGTCTGGTGAAATAGACATCCCTATCAACCCATGTGCTTGATCTTGCTTATTTTCCCATTTGGCTACCTTATATTTATCTTTAGGTTTAGATTCTTGGCCTGAGGCTATTCTATAAAGACTTTTAGTTCTAAGTAAATCCACAATGTAGGATAACCATTGGAAATAGTTGGTTCTGTCAAGAATAATTAGACAAGGACTTTCCATTTAAAAAAATTGAAGCTGAAGATGTTGAAACTAAGTGTTTCAATGGAAAGATCTTGAAAAATTAGGCTGATTAAAAAAATGGCTCTGAAAACGACTTTCGAATGAAGAAGTTATGGCTTTTTGAAGAAAAGTTGTTGAATATGCCAACGAACTACGTGAATGTTGGGAAATGAATGATAATGATATATTTAAAAAAAAACCCTTTCCAAACTTAATCTAATTAGCTCACTTTTTTAAAAAAGATTACTTTATGTGACCCACTTTTATAAATAAGTGAAAGTCACTTTTGCAATGATACTTTATAAACTATTCACTAAATTGTAACTTAAATAAAAGATAAAGTCACTTCGGAATTATAAGAGACTGACTTTTTATAATGGGTGAGAACACTTTTACATAAAGTAACTTTAAAACATAAGTTACATGTGCTTTTTGAAAAAGTAACTCAACAAATAGAAGACTTGAACCCAAGACCTCTATTCTCATAAAGTAACTTTGGATCAAGTCAACTTAGTTTAAAAGGTTAGTAATTTTTGGAAAGGAAGGTTTTTTTTGTTTGTTGGCTCACTGAAGCTTTGGAGTGCATGCTTACTTGAAAAACCTTTTTTTGCCTACAAAAAAAACCACACAACACAAAACGAACATGCAAAACAAATCCAAGCCTTACGGCTTAAAGTTAGATTTGGCCGGAAACTAAATATTTTCTTCAATGTTTCTAATTTTTCGAGATCACACTAAGGCGCATCGGAAAAGAGCATACACATGAGAAAAATCCATTCTTTCTGTTTCTGGTTTGCCCAAATCGCATAGAGTTGCGGGGCAAAGAGCATAAGCAGAAATGAAAGGTATAGATCCGGTAATAATTTTTTTTTTAAAGAGGATTATAAACTGAAATAAGTAGAGAGATAAATAACTGTAACTGCAAATAAAGACTACATACCTCCAAATCTTAAAAATGATGTAGCGAGGGATATCGAAAACCTTTTCGCGTGAAACGAAAGGGGTTCCTCGCTGGAATAGATGCTCCTAACACAATAGAGCAGTCCTCTCAGCCCGGAAGTGGTCATAAACAATAGTTCTAGGAAACAACAGTTGGATGCAGCTGTACCGGCTTCGGATTTGGATCACCAACGGATGCGGCCCTCGAATAGCTTTGATACCATGTAGGAATTTATAGGGTAAGTTCCTTAGATAGAACACCAAAGGACACCGCTCACAAACAGATCACAGATCGGTACACCTATTTTTGATGTGGTTAAAACCCTCAACGAGAGAAACAATCCACGGCCTGAGCCAACGCGGCCACTCAGACAATTTATTAATGTAAAAGAAAGAAAATTTACATAAGCTTCTCTCATGAACGGTCACCTTACAAATGACCCTCCATGCTCTTTAAATGGAATCATGGACCAATTGGGTGTTAAGCCACAGATCAAGTGTCGGTAATACCGAGAGAATGAATCGTTGGATCACTTCATGTCTAGAACATATTGTGACCATGAGTTTGTAAGTTACAAAAAGTACATAGTAAAGAAACACACTTTACCTAACTATACATTAGACCAAGTTTACTTAACTATTTCCTATGTGTTGGAATATCCTAACATCATTTATATTGTTTTTGTCTCTCTTCAGGGAATCTCTGCAGTATTGAATCACACCTAAATTTTGATTATTTCACACCCTTCTGTGTTTTTTTCATATTGCCTATACACTCTGAAATCTCAGAAAGAAAATGTTGAAGAAAAGAACTCTGCTTGCAAGCTAATGACCGCTTAAAATTAAGACTTGGTTGTGGCCATTGTAAAACTGTACCTAATCCTGGGAGTCTTGTTTTGTAATTTTTGGATTATTTTGGATGTTGCGCTCAATATGTTACTGTTGGGCAGGGGGTTAACGTACTGTTATCAATTCTGACAGCATAATAACTCGACAGGATTCTATATTTGGTTTGGTTCTTCATAGGGTGGTGTCATTTTATCCTTGTTATTATCTTGTTCCCTCAATGAGTTGATGAGGGGGATGAATGAGATAGAATGTTGAGTGGTTTATATACGATAAAAAATGTTAGAATCTTTGCACCGAGAGAAGTGAGGTGCATTCCACAGCCCATAGTGAAGAGTTTTTAACATTGTCCTGTCTGTCTGCAAAATTGACAT
Organism: Pinus taeda; assembly: GCA_000404065.3. Lineage (NCBI taxonomy): Eukaryota > Viridiplantae > Streptophyta > Pinopsida > Pinales > Pinaceae > Pinus > Pinus taeda. The sequence goes on along the minus strand of APFE030075639.1, from coordinate 64,418 downwards.
CAGCATATGTTGGCTGGATATAATATGTTATACAAAACTAAAAATAATGTAGTAATAAATCTGATGTAGGTGAAATATTAATCGTTAACAAAATCTTATATAATATAATATATATATATAATATATATATATATATACCACTAAAAACACAATCAGAACAACTATTGTATGGTAAGGAAACCGAAGCAATTGTATTTGGAAACATTCCTTGGTGTTTTTTTATCAATCCACAATATCAGTAGTGAGCTGTATGATTCCAAACACACACACACACACACACACACACACACATATATATCTATATATATTTGAAATGCAAATTTCTCGGTGCTTAAAAGATCCATTGTTAAAATGGATCTATGGTGGTGTGCTATATATATATTCAGATCTAAAATTGATCTATGGTGTTATATCCCTATTTAGCTGTATAGAATCCCGGCCCTTTATCTAGAGGAGAGGTATTGCAATGAAGGTTAGTGAGAAGTTATGTGATTGCTGTACAGATTTCGATGTGCTAGTTTTGATTCCTCGGTGTTTGTTATTAATCCACTATATCAATGGTGAATGTGGCAAATACTCTTATATTCCATATGAGGAATATACATGATCCGGTTCATTATGTCATCGGCTGGAAGCCATTGAATCAAAGTTCATCATGTCATTGCGGGAATTGAACCTAGGTGGAGAGGATCCCAATCATTCCTCCCAGGCACCCGAGATAAACCCAACTGACACCAAGCATATATACATATATACATATTTGAGATGCAAATTTCTCAATGCTTAAAAGATTGTGAGTTAAAATGCATCTATGGTGGTGTGCTATGTTGATGTTTGTTGCAGTGGACCAGTATTTCTGTATTGGCTAGGTGTCAAGCATGCAAGAATCGTCCAAAGCCTCCTTAGGAAATTTATTCATTTTATTGAGTAAGTTGTCTTTATGATTTAGCCTAAGTCTAACTTGGGAAAAACACATTAGTTAAGTTAATTAATTAATGTTGGCTATTGAGCTAGGAAAACTAAGGAAATGTAATTTTAATCACATGAGTGAATTTGTTTTAATCTCAACCATTGATTTCAAGTGGGTTAGGATTTAAACCTAGCCAGTCATCACTTTGATGATTAGTGTTAGGGATTTAGCTCAATGAGAAATCATAAAAGCAAGCCTAAGGAGAGGAGGAAGGCACAATTAACAAAGATTTGAGATAATGATTTTCTTAGTGAGTGCGATACTCAAGGCTGAAGAGAAAGGAAGTGTTGCAACAGTGGAAGAGAAATTTCGGAGGAGGAGATTGAGTGGATGCTGAGGCTGTACCAATTTCTAAGCATCAGTTCACAGGACCGTGAGGGTGAGGGCAGCTCACATGTTCTGCACAAGGAGAGATGCAGGCTGCACTTTTGACGTAGGTTTTGCAGTAGTATAGGCCGGCACGTGTGGAGGAGAAGCTGTGGGTTCGCTGTACAACCAACAGAGGTATAGATTGGGTTTTTTTCAGAGGCAGATTTGCTTTGTTTTTTTTTTTTTGCTGTAAATTTTCAATAGTTTCTATGCGGGCCAGTTTCTCAGTAAGGGAGCTCTCACTATTATAAGAATAAAAAATGAAGATTAGTTGGAGGGAACTTTTTGTGTGATTGCTTTCCTGTGCTTGCTTCAGCTATTTAATTTTGTGTGTTAAAAATTCCAAGGTGTTTTATTCAATAATTGTAGTTTTTTTTTTGTGGGATATAAAAAAATTACTAGGAATTAAATCAGATCTGGAATTTAGAAATTAGCATGCTATATATAGAGAGGGTTCAAATGAATCTATGGTGCTGTGCTAATATATATATATATATAGAGAGAGAGAGAGAGAGAGAGAGAGAGAGAGAGAGAGAGAGTTGATCTATGGTGACATATCCCTATTTAGCTGTATAGAAACCCCATCCTGTATCTAGAGAAGTTATGTGACCGCTGTTACAGATTTCAAGTTGCTAGTTTTGATTTACTGTAGTATTTCTCATATCTACCGCCTGCTATTTGGTAGATTGATCGGAAATTAAGATATGCTGTGTCACTTTCCCTGATCTATCTTTGTACTTAGTCTTGTTTGGAAATATGAAGTTTCATTGGTGTTCACGACTTTTACATTTTAGGTTAGATATCTGGAATCAGCTCTGCATATCATGAAGTTAAATTAAGAAATTCATCCTGTAGAATCCTCTCCAGTCTTTACAGCTAGAGAAAGTCAAAGAAATGGTTAGCGAATATGTTCCTTCCATGAGCACTTACAATTCACCCTTACTGACCTCTGGATTCATATGCTTTGAACTCCATTGGTCAGAAAGTTTTTTCTTTTACATACAAATCGACATTATTGGGTCATTTCCCTTGAGCCACCCTTGTTTCTGCCAATATGGGTTGAAGAATTCCTTTCTTGCTATTTTGGGTGTTGCCAACATGTTTGTCAGTCTACGAAGTATTTCACAGCCTTAACCCAAGTACGTTTCAATAAATTTTCCACCTGCTACTTCTTGAATTTCTAGATTGTAGATTTTATAGCTAAAGAATGCCTTACGGCAGTGGTGGTTGAGAAGGTAAACATTGAAATTTTGGAAGATCATTGGTGCCGGAATTATCTGCAAGATGCCTTATTCTGCCCATACATTCATTCCTTTAGTTGAAATATGGGTAAAATCATCCTATGCAATGAAGAAACAAAATGGTGAGTATAAATCTCATCATTCTTTGTCAAGTGTATATTTTTGCAGAACATCATGTTAGTAAAGACCAACATCCGCATGATGCAAGGCAATGCAACTTTTCTCTCCTGAATGGCAGTTGGTTTTCTACTTTTGATATGGAATTATGATTTATATGATGCTTGCCAATTCTTGATAATCTATTGTTGGCTAACGTTAGTGAAGCCTATGCATTTATGATGGGGTCGATCTTAAAGAATATAAATTTATTAATTCTTGTCTCTATGTCATCTGGTGTTTAGAAATTTGCTTGTATACTTTGAATGACTGCATACCATGAACTACATACTGATGTACGAAAAAACTACGCATGTCTTAACAGATCCATTCTGGTTGCATTTAAGGTCATCAGTTGCGGAGAAGGTATGCCTCCATTGACTCTGTTTAAGGCTCATCCTATTGTTATAGAAAGTCCTAGTATAACATAGAGAATTATGCCATCATCTAAAATGACTATGTTTGAGCATATATTCTTTTCCTGAGTAGCATGCTAGTATGTAGGATTTGTAAAGCACATTTTGCTCAATTCACTATAATTCTTTTTGAAAGAAATAATTTCAAATGCTCCATGTACCCGAGTATGTAGTGCAAAACATTCAGCATTATTTTGCAATTACGTGATTTTCTAAGATTGAAGAACCATTTTTGGAGGTTAGATGAGATTATGCTTATTCTAATATGGGATTATTCCAAACAATAAATTTTCCTTGACTCCATCTCTCCCAATGGACAAGGCACTAATCCTCTATAGGTGATCACTTCAAAAGTTCAAAGCTTATTTCTCTCACATTTCCCTCTTTTTCTAGGCCTAACCTCCATAGGTCACCTAGGGCATCACTTTTCTCACGATTTAGCTATCCAAAGAATTCGATCTCTTGCCCACAACTACATTGATGTGTCCTCTAGAGGCCATCCAAATTTCACGAAATTCCGATGGTGGTGTTGAGAAATCCAAAGTGTGGTAGTTAAACAATTTCTCTTATTGTGACATTATCTTGTGATTGTTTTCATTATTATTATTAATTATTACGAATTATCTTTTCTTATCATCAAGACTAATACCAAGAAACAAATAGAAGAAGACACAAGATGTAGGCACGCAGCCAGGGAAAAACCCCACTCTAGGGGAAAACCTGATCAAAATTCTTCCTTCAGTAGATTAAAAAATGAGACGACCAAGACTCTTACAACTCAGACTCAAGACTACTTCCATCCATCAAGTCAACCTCATCACCGTGCTTGCACCGAATCCTTATCATTGTCATTGCACTGAGACTTCATCATTGTGTTGTCACTGTGCACTGAACTTCTTCCTTGCACAAGCACCGAACTTCTTCACTGTGATTACATTGAACTTCTTTACTGTGATATCAACGAGTTTCTTCACTGTGATATTACCGAACTCCGTCGTGATATTACTGAACTACTTCATTGTGATATTACCAAATTTTCTCACTGTTATACTACTGGACTTTCTTACTGTGATATCATAGAGCTTCTTCATAGAACTGTGACTATAATGAAGATGTTCCAAATTTATTCACTAGGATTTGCATCGAGATTATTCCTGAGATATCCACACTTGCTTTAGAGGTCTCAAAAATTTCTTTCCGAAATCAATCCGAGTTCATTGACTGTGTTTATGTGAAGTCGTCATACTTGTATATATAGTTGTTGTCATATGAAAATAGGCCGACATGTGATCATGAAGAGATGTGTCCCTGTTTAGGCCAACTTGAGTTCATTTGATGATAATTCTTTGAGGTTGACTTGAAGACTTTGGTGAAGAGGTTGACCTGATGGAGGAGTCTTTGACCAAAAAATAATTGATTTTGACAACACCCTAAAGCCTACAATGGAGGCTAGACCTATAACAATTGACCCAAGCATGAAACCCATGCTTTAACAAGTTAATTAAATTAACAATAAAATTTCTTTTGCTTTCTTTTGACAAATATTGCATTTTGACTCAAGTACAATTTATGAAGACCAAACCTAGCTACATTCTTCAACACTCCCGCTTAACTAGGGAGGTATTCATATTTACATATAACCATAGAGGTACATGGAAGCTCTGAAAACACATCATCTACGAAGAAGTTTAGGCACCTCAATGCCATGGACTAGATTTCTGGCCAGGGCAATCTATCCAAGGTCTCTCAACAATTTAGGCACCACAATGCCATAGACTAGATTCCTGACCAGGGAAATCTATTCGAGTGGGACTAAGATGGACTCAAGCTTTCAACCTCTCTAGGTACCATCAAGCTTACTTGCTAACCATCAACCCAGGGATCTAGGTGTGTATCCGAGGTCAGAGCTCTAGCCAGATGTCCTCCCAGGCAATGCTTCACTCACAAATCTTCAACACTCCTTGATCCAGTAGATCAAGGAAAACAAATCTCTCGATCAAACTAATCGGTAACTAACATGCTATCAATAACTTCGACAGATTTACTTGTACAACACAACCCCATTCAATAATATACTTTCACATGTTCATAAACAACACAAACCTCCGAGTTCTTTCAAACAACTTGATGTTGCTTCTCAACACAGTAGGACTATCAATCGAATTTGACAGAAGATTCCTCAATCATACAATTTCCTTTCCTACCTCACATGCAACAACATATTCTTCAATCAAATCTTGCTTTCCTTCTTTCAACAACACCTCAAAATGCATTCTCCAATTTCTTATAACTACGATATGCCCTCCCTCTTAACCAAGGAGATTTCTTCTATCCAGGCTCCCTCATAACCCAGGGAGATCAACTTCTTCTAATGACATTGGAGAATCTTTAATGGCTTCCATCCTTCTCATCATGCTTATCATATCAATTTCTCTTACATATATCTTGACCATCTTGAAGATGATGTACCCGCACAACTTAGATAGCAAGTACAACCAAAACTATAGAAGCTTGAAGTGAGCCATATCAAAATCTTATAATAACGGAAGCATTTAGACTTTACAAACATAATCAACAAGAGACTATATTTCAACTTTTGTCCAGGTTTAGTTAAACCCTAAATCACATCAACAACTCAAAATATTTCAATATTCTTTCAACGATATGACAAGTTCTTTCGTATAGCAAACTCTAGAAACAATTCAAACAAGAAATGTGTCTAACGACTATCAGAATTCATATGTTAGACTCCTCACTAGGATTTCATACATATCCTAGATTTCATACATAAGCTTCAACAATCAAAACCGAAATCAACAACATAACTAGCTTCTACTAGGGTTTGATGTGCACCCTAGATTTCTCATTTACACAATCTCAACAATCACTATATAGATTTATAGATTCCAGATTGTTACATGTACTAGAGAATTTAACTACTACTAGGGTTCAGCGACAAACCCTAGATTTCCCAAACAATGTTATCCTAGAATATCAAACTTTGACTAAGGCTTTTTTCCAAACCCTAGGACTCATAACCATTAATAATTAGGTCAACACACATCTAGGAATTCATCATCATGCATAAGCACATCATATCTCAGGCAATATTAATACATTAGACATATGCCGATCAAGTTAAGGAACCAATGGACACATACCTAGGGTTTCATTCATAGGACCTTACATTAAGTACATAACAAAGGTTTTTCTTATAGACCCAACCAAACCCTAAAGATCTAGGGTTTCAATACATAACATAGCAAACCCTTCTCCTTACCTAGCTCAAAATTCAATTCCGTAGTGACATCTGTGGCATCCCAGCTCAAAATTCAATTCGGTAGTGACATCTGTGGCATCCTTATTTGTGTGAAACTTTAATCAAAACTTGGCTTCTACAGTGACATAACCAGACTTCTATTATCCTTCTACAATGGCATCATAACTTGGTTTTAATATACTTTTGTAGTGATTTATGTAGATGTAATTTAGTCATTCAGTCCTGTGATGACAACATAGATGTGACTTGGTTATGTAGTGACAACCCAAGTATTAGTCCAAGGTTTCAGTTCTATGGAGTTAACCCTAAAACATTTCATCTTTCATTGATTATACCTTACTGAAGCTTCACCAAATTCCTTGCTGAGGTTTACCGAAATTCACCACTGTAGTATTGAACCCTTTACTGAACTTCTTTTCTCTGAATTAGGTCCAAACTTGTCACCTTGAAGTATACTCAAATCCTTCTTCTTAAGCTGGGATCTTGATTTAACTGACATGATCTTTGAGACAAATGCAAACAAAACTTTTCACTAAGATAACTTCAAGGATGTATAAGTGGTAAACTGCCTTTGATAATGACCTTGGCTCTGATTCCATGTTGAGAAATCCAAAGTGTGGTAGTTAAATGATTTCTCTTATTATGACATTATCTTGTGATTGTTTTCTTATCATTAATTATTATGAATTATCTTTTCTTATCATCAAGACTAATGCCAAGCAACAAATAGAAGAAGACACAAGATGTAGGCACGCAGCCAGGGCAAAACCCCCACTCTAGGGGAAAACCCGATCAAAATTCTTCCTTCAGTAGATTAAAAAATGAGACGACCAAGACCCTTACAACTCAGACTCAAGACTACCTCCATCCATCAAGTCAACCTCATCACTGTGCTTGCACCGAATCCTTATCATTGTCATTGCATCGAGACTTCATCACTGTGTTGTCACTGTGCACTGAACTTCTTCCTTGCACAAGCACCGAACTTCTTCACTGTGATAGCATTGAACTTCTTTGTTGTGATATCAATGAGTTTCTTCACTGTGATATTACCGAATTCCATCGTGATATTACTGAACTACTTCACTGTGATATTACCAAATTTCCTCACTGTTATATTACCGAACTTTCTTACTGTGATATCATAGAGGTTATTCATAGCACTATGACTATACTGAAGATGCCCCGAATTTACTCACTAGGATTTGCATAAAGATTATTGTTGAGATATCCTCGCTTGCTTCAGTGGTCTCGCAAAATTCTTTCTGAAATCAGTCTGAGTTCATTGACTATGTTTATGCGAAGTCCTCATACTTGTATATATAGTTGTTGCCATATGAAAATAGGCCGACATGTGATCGTGAAGAGATGTGTCTCTATTTAGGCCGACTTGAGTTCATTTGATGATAATTCCTTTGAGGCCGACTTGAAGACTTTGGTGAAGACACTGACATGATGGAGGAGTCTTTGACCAAACAATAATTGATTTTGACAACACCCTAAAGCCTACAATGGAAGCTTGACCTATAACAATTGACACAAGCATGAAACCCATGCTTTAACAAGTCAATTAAATTAATAATAAAATTTCTTTTGCTTTTTTTTGGATAAATATTACATTTTGACTCAAGTACAATTTATGAAGACCAAACCTAGTTACATTCTTCAACAGGTGGGACCTTAAGATATATCAAGCCCTAGCTCAAAGATCAATTCTTGCCCTTGGTTTCCCATTAGCTAGTGACCTCAATGAGATCATAACATTAAATCATCAGATCCTTTCTCTAATCCCCTTCCCTTCCCTAATTAGGTTAAGTACATCCTTGGTTGATCAACTCCATATCCTTGACCTAATTTTGGGTCCACTTGGCCCTTTATGGTCCCGCAACTTGTTGACTCCAATTCCACAAAGATCACTTAGAAGCCAAGCATCCATAAGGCCTTTTGAGACTAAGGGCTTCCTTGATAAGACATATTCTCAAACTCTAACCTTAAAAGTCCTTTAGGCCCTTCCTAGAGAGCTTATTGCCTTGCTTCTAAAGCAAACAACCCATCTAACTGAGTCTCTCTGTGAATAGGCCTTTGGAACCAGTCATCTTTCCATCGATCCATTCATGTTGTGATTCCTCATATACCGGGTCTCCTCCCATTGGTGAAAGTCCTTAAAGAGTAGGGAGCTTTAGTTGAGGTGACAATGGGGTATTGCTCCATCGTTGCCCTTGGCATAGTAGTTGCACGTTGCCCTTGGCCTAGTAGTTGCTGTATAGGATCCCCTACTAGGACCCTTGCTAGTTTGAGTGGTAACATACACCCGACACAATTTTCTTTCATGAAATTTCTTGGGAAAGTTTTGGGTTTGACTCAGAGAGAGTACATGGAAAAAATACAGTTGCTGGCCACTTGGAAGCTTGGCCCCACTGGGAAAATCGGCCTCTAAAGATTTCAGCCTCTGGAAATCGAACCACCCGAAGCAATTCGGCCCTAGAGCATTAACCTGTCTCACCGGAAATCAGCCTCCCTTTTAGTCGAAATTGAAAACCTGGGATAAAATTTGTTGAACTTTTATACACAATCACCATGTGTTCAAGGGATTAATAAAGAGAGGAAGTCGCCAGTTACTGTAGGTGTCATCTAGGTGAGGGCTTACACTGTAATATGGAAATCCCACCTAATTTTGTCCCTGCGTTTGTGCCTATATATATGCGCATCTGACATGGCTGTAAGTTTGAATGTTACCGAATATGACCTACAATTTGAATACTGGAGGGTCCACACAAATTAAATCTAAACAGGGCTGACCCTCGACTGGTTTTAAATCTAGACTGTGAATATATTAAAATGTTATGTAAAATTATATATACAAGTACAAATGCATAATGGTTTAAATTTTATATATACACAAATTCATTAAAAACATTACTATATACATATAAGTTAATGGTGAACGTTATCAAACTTCTTTTTGCCTAGACGAAGTTTCGTTGAGTTAATTGCAGTCGAATTCGGACATGAGCACAAACCAGGTGACTTGGATCTTTGTTCTAATTTTATATTGTCTCTCTTGCTAACAACATGGACTTGCTATGTTATTCTGCCATTTGTGCAAATACAGTTAGAAGGATTTTTGAGACTTGGGTTTTCATTGTTTTAAAGCACGGTTTTTTTATAATTGCAGATGGGTGCAGAAAATGCCGGGCAATTTTGTAAGGCGTTCCAAAAAGTTCATGAACAACTTGTATGGTTTCTTTTTGTATATTATAGCTAAATGAGTGTATTAAGATCTTACCATCCGGATATTCTAGTACATTCAATTTTCAGAGGTCGAAGATGATATTTGTATCATTTTATGACACTGTCACTATGTTTCATGTTCTCAGGTATATAAAGCTCTCCCCCTCGATGCAGTCAGACGGATCACAACACACATGGATCCCTGTGAGTCCGAGTTCCAAGAACAGTAGTTAGACTCCAGTTAACAAAATAGACCATATCTCAACTGCAGTTAAGAGGTTGTTACAGAGGACATTGTGCTGTACCAAAACAAGGTGTAATTTGGTCTCCACTTCCTCGTTTGGTAGTCAACTTCGTCCTCTTTTGAGCAGTTATATATCTGCTCTGCTATGATCTGAATTTATGGGAAAAATTGGATTATAAGTGAGTGGATTACATCTAGAAAAGCCCAAGTTGGGTTGGATGTGTGCGTTGAAATACAAACTTATACCTGTATGAACCTTGCTTAAAACTGGGAAAGTCTAAAAGGGTCCTGATACGTTTTCATTTGATACTCTGCATGAATATCATATCTGTAGTCCAAGGTTATAAAGAGGATATTTAATTTGGGCAAAAGCACCATGATAAGTGGATAGAGAAGATATTTGTCTGTAGATAGAAAATTTTGTGGTTGATTTATGGATTTAATATTATGACAATAAATACAAGACAGCTGTTTATGTTCATGTAGACATACGTCTGTAAAGTAAGCTATAAGTCAGTAATTATAAAATTGACCAATCCTGTGAAATGACGTGTGATCGTACCCTGTCAAATGGGGAAGTCTTTATAGTGTCTGCTCACCCTTGGGATGGAGAAAAATAGGAAATGGGTGGTAGGTGTCTCCAAAGGGGAGGGGATTTATCATTGTCTACATAATAAACTTTTTTATTATGAAACAATTGATTTGTGTGTTCAAGTAATGGATATAATATATGACATAATAATACAAGATTAGCTGAATATTTGTGTTCGTGCAGACATATATGAGTCTCTAAAGTAAGCCCGGAGTCAGCGATTGTAGAATTGACCTGTTTCATAATTGTCTATCGTTTCCTTCTCAAATGACAGACATTGTACATTGGGACATACCCCTTCAAATGGCAACATGGGCAACATCATCGTGGTGGCCTCCAACCATAGGAAGGAAGGGAGAAACATGGGGGTGCCTCTGGAGGGATGTGATCTAAGTTATCCGGATCCGGATCCAGATACGGATTCGGATTCGGATACGGATTCACCAGTTTTTTGAAAAGCCAGGATCCGGATACATCAAGTACAAACAATATAAAATATTTTATAATTTTAAAAATTAAATTTATATAAAAATAAAAAATAAAAAAATAAAAATAGAAACATATATTACTTTTTAAATATATAGTTTTTATGTATAATATTTATAGAAATATTTGTTAGATAAATAAATTCAAAATTAATATATTATTGATAAATTATTAATTAATTCATGTAAATAAAAAATTATATTTAAAATTTAAAATATAAAACTTTTATATAATACTTTTAAAATAATTATTAATTTAATAATATTAAAATTAATGTATCATACTATTCAAACATTAATTACTATTATTATATTTAAAATAAATGACCATTAAAGTTACTTTATATTTAAATTAAATGACCATTAACCATTATTATGTATAAATTAAATAATCATTAAAATTACTGTATATTTAAATTAAATGACCATTAAAGTTACTTTATGGAACTTTATGAATCTTACTTTTTTACACTTCAAATAAAAATAAAACTTAATTAGAATATCTAAACGGTCGTAGCTTATAATTTATAATATGGTCAACCAAAGAAAAGAGTAATGAACTATCGCAGCGAACTCCCTTGTTAATTATTAGCTACGCTGCTTTTTCTTTACATTATCACGTGATTTGTACGCTGACTTAGAATTTTGTGGTGACGTCAAAAAGTTTTAGACATGGATAGATGCTAAGCGGATCTGGGCGGATCCGAATCCGCATCCGTCTCTGATACGGGGATCCGTAGATCCAACCATTGGGGCTGACGGATCCGGTAACATAGGATGTGATGCATCATCATCATCTACGTGGTAAACTTTTTATTGTGAAGGAAATTTATTGTTTGGACAAGAAATAAATACTAAGTTGTGAAATCAAAGCCCTTGGAACCAAACATACCAGATTGTGGAAAATAAGAAAAATTACTGCTCAACATTCTCTAAACATGGGGATAATACACCATCTGCTTTCACAAGCATTTGTGGAAGAAGAGTGATAAACTTTTACTCGACACACTCATTATTAGCATGGCTTGTCTAACTATGACCTTTCATGATTTTATTTTTTGGTTGTTCCATCCCTTAAAAGGATAAATGTCCTTCATTGTGCTGATGTTGCTTGCCGACATATAGGCTTTCAACAATTGTTCACATGACACTTGGCCATAATGTTTTTGAGGGGAAGTCATCTGATAATTTAAGGTTTATTGGATCCACAATGGCGGCCAGAACATGGTGGGCTAGGACACAATTTGGCAAACATAGGAAGCTTTTTGGGAGGTCAACCTATAAGGTATTCCTACGCCTTTCTTTTCTCCAGCCTGCAGTTCGCACATTTTCCATGTGCAGAACCTGCGATTTCTCTTAATAGTTGTGCATCGCTTATTTAAATGGATTTCTTACTCTAAATTTGTGTGTTCAATTGTGAATAGTTGTGCATAATTTGAGCTGGGTTGTATAAGAAAAGTCTATGGGCATACCTTTTTGTTTCTTTGAATATTTATTTCAAAATTTATGACATTAAATGTATTTTTTATTTTGAATGTCTTGAAGGTGCAATTTGGGGTTGGTTACGTACGGAAATAGTTTGGTCAATTGCTATGAAACTACTCATTCTCGAGGTTTTCCCTTCTTTTGTTGTGAAAGTTTTATGAGTTATAATATTAGGGGAAATTATTTAAAAAAACACAACTTAAACAAGAAGCTTTGACATACATGATTCATTCAAATAGGTTCTCCAAGGAAATAGCTTTACTTTTGTTCTTTACCAAATACACGTAGGGTCTAATCAAACCTTAATCTCAAGCCTCCAAGGGATGAAAGGCCAACCTTAGATTTCAAGATGCTCGATGAAGATCAAGAAATTGTAGTGACTCCAAGAGCGAAATACTAAGTAGTAACTCCTCCTCCTCCTACTTTTCACATATCTGCACATTAAGAGCCTCAACTACCCACAAAGTGGCTTAGCATATAATTGTTGGAAATATTGCCAGGGGGGGTGAATCAATATTTCTTTTCAATTGTTATTTTTACCAGTTAGATCACTGATATTTAGAACACAAAATGAACAATAAAAATAAATGCTTTTATTAATTACTTCTTTACAATAAATCAAGTACAATATATGTAGGGCTTCAACCCTAGATGAAGACACTGATCTTCAATCTCCCAGGCTCCAACCTGTAATATGCCAAACACCAACTTGGACTTCCAAGGCTCCAACCTTGTCAATTTTGAGGCACCAACCTCAAGAGCTCCAACCCTATATCTGGTTCAGGCTTCGACTTGTTTTTTGAGGACTCCGATCCTCTAGGGCTCCACAAGGCACCAACCTTGTCTTTTCGAGGCTCCAACCTCTTGGGCTCTAACCCTTAGCTTTACTTCGTCAAGATATCTTTGGTTATACTTCACAGCTCCCAATGTCTTCTTCAACGAGCCTTGTCAATCTTTAGCTATCTCTTCACTCTAGTCTCCATGTCTTGTCATCAATGACAACCTTGTTCTTCACATGAAGGTGTCACCATTGCTCTTCATGTTACTCAAACAAAACTTCTTCAAGGTCACCTCATGATGGCTTCAATGTATCATGGTCTTCAACGATCTCCACAAATCTTCAATGTGACTTCAATGAGCAACCCTAGTTTTGCACTTGCTCTAAGCCTCTTCAAAGGGCTTTTTCAAGATTTTCACTATCCAATACACTGTTTGAGTTACTATACCACAGTCACAATCAAAGGAGACAATACTGTGTTGTGACTGCCTTCAAGGGAGATTCGGACCATAAGGTTTAAGCTAGTGATGGTAATATAGTCACATGAGAAGCTTCAAGGCACTGAAGAAGAGGTTCCAACATCAATTCTGAGCCACTGTCCTAGAATACCACTTACTGTCCAGATTTTCAGATGAAACAAAGGATTTGAGCTTCTAAATGAGGTTGCTGTACCAATCTGGATCACTACAGAGAGGCTGCTGCGCCGATTATAGTCAAGGTATGTCACTGTTTGATCAAAGAAGAGAATCCACCACAGTCTGAGGTGAAAGGTCTACTACAGAGGAATCTGAAATATATTGTCTCAGCACTGTCTGGAGCAAGTAATCTAATGACACATCAACCATGCATCTGAACCACTGAAGGAGCTTGCTGTGTTAATGTTTGTACAATCAGAGTCACTGAAAAAACATGCTGCATCAAATCGAGTTGTAGAAAGAAGGCTGCTACACCAAACCATAGTCAAAGTATGCCACTGTCCATGTTGTCCTGTAGATTTAGATCCAAAACAGAGAATCGTTGCCCTATTTCCTTCAACTTCTGTGCTCCTTCTCCCTTTTTTCACGAGTTTTTATTATCCCTGTAATTCAGGCCGAGAAGGATGCTCTAGAAATGAGGTCGTATTTATGTATTTATAGTGTTTTTCGCTAGTCAATGTGAAGGGGCACGTCACTGGAGGTAGCCCAATACGTGTCTTTGAGCATAGGTCGTCTCAACATTAATTATATTTTTCATAGATTAAAAATTCAATATCTCACAAACTACTAGGAGTTTTGGGACAAATAAAGCCTCGTTAAAAAGAGGAAAAAATCCTCTTTAAGATGGTTTAGGATCCATTTTGAAAGGATGCCTCCAAGGTGTCCAAAATAATTTTTCTTTGTGACTGTCCTTAATTTTTTTATGTGCAGAAGGTGATTAAGACAGCAAGGTTATTAGCGCCTCTTTATTGTTGACTCCAAGTTCTTCATCATAGTGTGTCATCATGTTTGTCATCAATATCATCCATGTCATCTTGATAGTGTAGCATCATGTATCCAATAATAGTGTAGTGATATGTCATCCATGTGTCATAGTGCAACATCCATCAATTTGCCATCAATTGATTTCCAAGTCCTTCATGTCATGTCTCCTATCATTGTCCATGTCATCAAATGTAATGTATTGTCATTTTTCTTCAATAGAGCTAGTTAGGGCAAGGGCTTGTATATAAGGATTAGGTCTCCATACATTGTCATTAGGATTAGGCATCCTTATCACTCAAGAAGAGCTTGTCATCATGAGCAAGGACATCATCATGGTTTTAGGGCTTTATCATCAAGAGCAAGGATATCATAATATGCATGAGGTTATGGCATCTTCATGGTTAGTTCAAGGACATCTAGGGCACTATGATCAAAGGGAATCTAGGGCAACATCATAGCTCATAAGAATTTGCCATCATGAGCGATGCCATATTGACATCAATGACAACCTTGATTAACAATAACTACAAGTGATCATTAGCTAAAATATTTCAAAAACCCTCCCCTAAGCTGAATAAGGGATCATAGAGATGGAATTACATCCCCATATATAATTACAAAAGATTACTATATCTATGGAAATTATGGTGTCGATTTGCAACTGCTCATGAAATCTTAATCAAAATCACAAGACACAAACCTACTCTACTGCTCTGCAAAATTCAATTCACAATTTAGAAAATCAATTACAAACATGCAATGAGAAATAACACATGTACACAATATTTTTCCAGGGAAAAGTAATATTCTAAAAACCCCTTTGCCTGCTTGCATTAATTTGATGAATAGAGATGTATTACAACTGCTTTCTCAAATTGAGCTCAACTTGCAAGTGAATAACCTAGCTCTTTCTCATTGAGAATCTTTGACCCAAACTTTGTCAATTTCTGCGTCTGCTTAGGCCCCTATTTCCTTGCGCAATTCCTGAGGAAATTAGGCCCCTATTATTTAGGATATTCCTCCAAAATGATTGTGCAATCTTAAGGTTGATCATTTGATTGCATGCAATGCCTGTACACTCAAGACTAGTCTACAATTGATGTTACACTACCTTGGAATCTCCACCACAGTCGGGGAACTCAAATTCTCTGCATACACTAGCATTTTTGGGCTGACTGATAAGTTAAATGGATGATCAATGAGTTAAATTGAAGTCCTACTGCACAATTGACCTTCCATTAGTTCCTCCAATAGTTAGAACTAGTTTAACTAAAAACAACTTGAAATAACTAACTTTGATTGCAACAAATTAGAAATCACATAAGCTTAACTGAACTCCAACTTCCCTAACTTGGATTTACTGAGTAAACTGAGTGGCACATGTTAGGAAATCTAGGGAATGAATAGTTAAAATATTTCTTTGCTTGATAATTTCATGTGATATGCTTTTACTTCTTAGCTTATAGTCTTTTCGTCGTTATGTTATTACTGTGTTCTTTTCATCAAGACAATTACTAATATGCACAATAAAATACAAGTGACACAGTATGTAGGCTTGTCAGCTAGGGCCAAAACTTCTCACCTATTGAGAGGAAAACCCAATCAAAATTCTTCTTCTATATCTTCAATTGATGAGTACTAAGACCATGACAAATGCCCTTGACTCTAGTATTCTCCCAAGAACCTTGTCACCAACCTTGATGCTTTGACTCTTCCCTTTCCTGAATTGCTTCTTAATCTTAAACTACTCCTCGACTCCTTCTAGAGAAACTAGGTCTCTGTACTTCACACTGCTTCTTCTCAACTTCTCTTAGAGAATCTCGATCTCTATGATCTCACTAGCTTCCTGCAGAGAATCTCGATCTCTAATCTAGATTTTTATCTCGGTACCTGAGAAGAGCCTTTCCTTCGCTGAGCCCAAAAGAATCCTCCCTCCGCTATCCCCAAAAGGAACCTTCCTTCGTTATGCCCAAAAGAAACTCTTCTTCGCTTTGCCCAGAAGAAATACTCCTTCATTGACCTAGAAGAAACCTTCTTAGCTGACCCAAAATAAACCTTCTTCATTGACCTAAAAGAAACCTTCTTCACTGATCTAAAAGAAACTTCTTCGATGACCTAGAAGAAACCGTCTTCCCACTTCTCTTTTGTAGCCTCTTTCTTCGCACTTCTCTTCACCGAATGTATGTAGAGATTTTTGCCTCTAAGTGGGGCCAAGTGTGGATATTTATACACCTCAACACATGTCCTTTAGGCCGACATGATCACTAGAGGTTAGACCGACTTCTTCTAGCAGGTTCTTCCATCGTTGTAGACCGACTTGAAGAGGATAAGTGACAAGGTCTTGGAGGGTACTTTATATATACAAGTTTGACTTTTTACAAAGTGTAACATGACTTTATTACATGACAATGACTCTTACATTTGATGACTAGATGACAAATAATTCCTAAAGACTCTCAATGGGAGTCTTGACTCAAAAATAAAATCTCTTGCTCATGAAACCCATGAAGTAAGTAACACAATAATTTTGTTTTTCTTTTTTACATCTCATTACATAAAATCATAATTACATGTCATTATGAAGACCGAACCTAGTTACACTTTTTAACACTCCCTCTTAACTAGGGAGGTATTCATAATGGTACTTGGACTTTCTCAATCTAAAGAATTTCTCATAAGGAAAATTCAAATTGGTAACCCATTTGTATAGTATCATATCAACTAACATTGTTACATAGCAAGGCCTTGACTAACAACTCCATCTCTCCACAAGATCTGGGCTCAATGCTGGCGAGACCAATGATTATAAGACACTCTCATCACTGTCTCTCTCGGAACATCCCCTACTCGGGTACTCAGGGTGTGTCCCATGAGGACTATTCTTATCTTGGACTCCCCATCCCTTAAAGAATATTGCCCCCCCCACGAATACTCTTCAATTAGATGCCTTATTTCATCCTCAAAGAGTATCAGATGCCAAATGATTACCTAATCCTCCATTCTGTCTTCACAAGTGAAGACTAGAATGATGTGTCTATCTCTCCATTTCAAATACGAACGACATATTCCAATAAAGGAATGTACTCATTCCTACAAAAGGAATGTACCTAAGCTCCCTCTTGGCTTAGGAATTTCAAGTTTCTTCTAAGTAAGAAACTTCTTATCAGGTTCCCTCTTAACTAAGGACCTGCAACAACTTCTCAGGCGGAGATGATGGGACAACCAATTGTTTGAATAACTCCTCTCTTCCTTGATGTTATAAATTTCTTTTGTCATGGATCTTCATCTTTGGGGACTTCTTTATAGGGCACAAACCATCCATCACTTTCATTCATGAGTTTAGTCATGTCCTTATTTTGTTATAAAGTAGTCCATCAATATATAGGACTATATTACAAACTAATATAGTCCTATATAGTCCTATATAGGACTATATTAGTTTGTAATATAGTCCTATATTACATTAGGACTATATTACAAACTAATTAATAAACCAAGACTAAAACCAATATTTGGTTTTAGTAGGACTTCTACTAAAGCCAAGCTTCATCAAGAAGCTATCAATGCAAGCATATCAAGCTCTTGTAACCTGATTCAAACCATAGAGGTCTTTCTTTAGTATGCACACATGAGTTTTCCAGTGATGTCCTTCATAGCCTTGTGGTTGCTCCACAAATACTTCTTCCTTGAGGAAGCCGTGCAGGAAAACAATCTTCTCATTCATTTGTTGAAGGGACCATCCTTAGCTAGCAGCTAGAGCCACAATAGATTGGATGGTTGTATAATGGACAACGAGTGTGAATATTTCATCTTCAGTCGATGTTGGGGTATAATAACATCTTCATGATTGTATGCAGTTGCATGAGTATATCTTTGTATAAAAGTTTTGAACTTCTTTATGTGATCGACAACATTGACTGCATTGTTCCCCTGGAAAGTTAGAAGCTTGTGCATAGCAAAGTCCTCTGGAAGATCATGAGAATAACCTTGGATGTTGGCAAAGCTGCAGGGACTGAAGTAATCAACCATGAAGTCTTGATTACTAACTAATATAGGACTATATTAGTTAAAACCAAATGCCAAGTTAATCTAATATAAAGTAGTGGAAGGATCCACTACTTTGTAAGATCCTTCCAAAGTAGTCCATCAATATTCCATTTGGTTTTGCTTCATGTCATGTTGCTTTATTCATGCCATATTTTTTGGAAGGATCTTACATCCTTCTATATGGTCCTTTTGGAAGTCATCCACATATCTTCCCTTTGGCAGTTTTACATAAGCCCATCCAGATATTAGTTCAAAAATAAGAAATGAAGAGTTAAATCAAAATTACCTTTGTGATGGTCTTTCGTCATGACATCTATGTATCAATATCTTGCATGCATGTTGACACATCTCCAAAAGATATTCATTGTCAAGGGTCTCCATCTTTTTCCGACTCCTATTAGGGTCTTCATATCTTTCTGAGAGATATTCTAGTCAACTCTTCTTGGTCTTAGATGTTGAATTCCTTCTACCTTTGTTACATGTTTTCATGATCTCTTCTTTTCTTTTCACACACTTCATTCTCAGAAGCTTCCAATCTGAGTTCCTTAATTGTATTAAGCTCCTTCATGATTCATATGAGAACATATTATGTTGATTTCATCTTGTGTGACTTATGCCTTGCTGCAATCTTTCGGAGGAGGAGATCCCTTCTTTTGATCATGTTTCCCAAGATGGAAATATTGATTCATATTATCTGCAGTCATATGGCATGAATGTCATAATATCCTATGTAAGCATACATACCTCATCTTTCCTTTCGGTCATCCAGACTTCTTGTAGCAGCTTCATTTGAATGAAAGAACTTTATCCTTTAGACCTGCTTTCCTATTATGTCATCATACCATCATCCCTTGAATCCCACGAGTTGGAATTCTTGATGAAACTCTTGCTTTCCTTTTAGATAAGTGAATCCTTTGATGAGGATTCCATCAAAGAAACTTGAGGATCTTTCTTTTACTCACCGACGGATGTTTCCTTATTGACTATTGTATGATGATCCCAGTTGATGATGACCTCTACTTTTTTCTATAAGTATCACTTGAGGTTTTAATGAGGTTTCTAGGAGCTCCCATTCTTTGTAATTAATAGAATTTATTGCAGACAACCTTTCTGCTTCCCATGTCAAGAGCTCTTACTTTTAATGCTTCCTTCATGATGCTATTTTCTAATCTGATGCATCTTATCTTATTTACATTGTTTCTTATCTATAAATTACAAGTGAAAAGTACCTTCTAGCGAAGAAGACCATCTCATTCATGGTAGATATTTTTTACTTCTTCCTTCTTAAGCTTCTTTGTCTCAGGCTCTTTCACTTCTTCGGTAATGTGGGCTTCTTCTCTCTTGTCCTTATTACATTTAGGAAAATCTGAAAAGTACCTTCTAGCGAAGAAGACCACCTCATTCATGGTAGATATTTTTTACTTCTTCCTTCTTAAGCTTCTTTGTCTTAGGCTCTTTCACTTCTTTGGTAATGTGGGCTTCTTCCCTCTTGTCCTTATTACATTTAGGAAAATCTCTTCTATAGTGCCCAAGTTCCTGACAACCATAGCATCATACCTTGGCCATGTTCTTCTTTTTCTTTGGAGGACCAAACTTTCCAAATTTTCCTTTTCTTCTTGTCATGGCAACATATGCTTGATTCTGCTCATTTGGTCCGACATCAACCTTTTTCCTTCAGTTTGGTTTCTTCGATCTTAGAGTGATAATAGATCTTGAAATGGAGTAGTCTCTTTCTTCCCATATAAACTTGAAGTGAAGTTACCTCATTCTTCCGGTAGTGCTTTCAGCACCACTGTGGTCATCTCTCTATCAAACATGACTTCTCCTAGCTCTTGTAGCTGATCTTGAATTTCTGATATCCTTATGAATTATGAGGCTATTCCATCTTACTTGGACACCTTTAATTTGTAGATTTATTTCCTTAATGAGATTACTTCTCTTGCAGTTCTTACAGAAAAAAACTTTACCAATTTGTCATATATGGCTTTTGCAGTCTCTAACTTTGATACATATGGAATTAGAGATTCTTTTATAGATTCTATAAGAATCCTCTAGGCTCTCACTTCTCCCTTTATGAATCTAGCATGTGCTTGAGTATCTTCCTTTGGAGGCTGGGTTATCGACCGCTTGATGTGATCCATGACCTCATTCTCAATTAGATTTAGGTCTATCCTTCTCTTCCATGCAAGGAAATTTGCAGCCCCAACCAATTTATTGCTTTCCTTGCAAACAAGCATTTTGTTATTATCAGAGAGTCATAGACTTACTTGAGAAATTGATACATGCTTCCTCCTTAATCTTGATGTTGATAGAGGATTTGCTTCTCGAGTGATTGATTAGAGATAGCTTGATTCACGATCCTTCTTGAGTGTCTGTCTTCGTTTTTACTGAAGATGGTTGCAAGACTCTTGTTTGTGTAGATTTCTTTGATCTAGGGTTTTGAAGATCTTGACCTTGGTATCCCTTGAATATGCTACGACCATTCTTTAAGGCTTGATGTCCTCTTGAATGCCCCTTGTTGAATTCATCGCCAAGCTCTGATACCATGTTAAGAAATTTAAAAGATTTCTCTACTTGATAATTGCTTGTGATATACTTTTACTTCTTAGCTTATAGACTTTTCTTCGTTATGTTATTGTTGTGTTCTTTTCATCAAGACAATTACCAATATGCACAATGAAGGACAAGTGACCTAGTATGTAGGCTTGTCAGCTAGGGCCAAAACCTCTCACCTATTGAGAGGAAAAACCGATCAAAATTCTTCTTCTAGATCTTCAATTGATGAGTACCAAGACCATGACAAAGACCCTTGATTCTAGTATCCTCCCAAGAACCTTGTTACCAACCTTGATACTCTGCCTCTTCCCTTTCTCAACTTTCTTCTTAATCTTGAACTGCTCTCCTCGACTCCTAGAACAACTTGGTCTCTATCCTTCACACTGTTTCTTCTCAACTTCTCCTAGAGAATCTTGGTCTTTATGATCTCACTAGCTTCCTCTAGAAAATCTCAGTCTCTAGTCTAGATCTTTACCTTGGTACCCTAGAAGAGCCTTTCCTTTGCTAGCCCCAGAAGAACCCCCCCTTCGTTATCCCCAGAAGAAACCTTCCTTCATTATGCACATAAGAAACTCTTCTTTGCTTTTCCTAGAAGAAATACTCCTTTGCTAATCCAAAAGAAGCCTTCCCCAGAAGAAACCTTCTTCGTTGACCCATAAGAAACCTTCTTCGCACTCCTCTTCACCGAATGTATGTTGAGTTTATTGCCTATAAGTGGGGCCGAATGTGGCTATTTATACACCTCAACACATGTCCTTTAGGCTGACATGATCGCTAGAGGTTAGGCCAACTTCTTCTAGCAGGTTCTTCCCTCGTTGTAGGCTGACTTGAAGAGGATAAGTGACAAGGTCTTGGAGGATACTTTACATAGACAAGCTTGACCTTTTACAAAGTGTAACATAACTTCATTACATGAAAATGACTACATTTTATGACTAGATGACAAATAATTCCTAAAGACTCTTAATGGGAGTCTTGACTCAAAAATAAAATATCTTGCTCATGAAACCCATGAAGCAAGTAATACAAGAATTTTATTTTTCCTTTTTACATCTCATTACATAAAATATAATTGCATGTCATTATGAAGACCGAACCTAGTTACACTTTTAAACAACACAAGCCATGTCACACAAGTTAACTGCATCCAAGTTGTCTGTTGATGTGCAAATTCAATTTTTCTTAATTTTTCCAAGGAAAAATCAAATTGAGACTTTCATTTTGCATTTTTCAACACTAGCTCTCAGCAAGAAAGGGATTATCAACCACCCCTACCTTACACATGTGGAACTCAAACTCCTCTTTTGACAATGCCTTTGTCAAAATACTAGCATCTTGTTCCTCTGTCTTAATGTATTGTAGCAACATTATCTGGCTCTACACAAAGTCCTGTAAATGGTGATATCATATATCTATATGCTTTGAACGATTGTGAAATAGAAGATTCTTAGAGAGGTTGATGCAACTTTGATTATCACAATAGCTCACAGTTGGATCCATCATTTGACCAAACAATCCCATAAGTATCTTTCTTATATAGATCGCCTCACATGTTGCTTGACTTGCGATCATGTATTCTGCTTTTGCCGAGTTGAGTGCCATTTCACCTGATGAACTCTTTCAGTCTGAGGAATCCCTGCCCAATTTGGATATGTGAAGCTACACAACTTCACTCCCTCTTTTCCTTTGTACCATAATCCATACTGGGTAGTGCCTCTAAGGTACCGTAAAACTTGCTTAGTTTCCTTCCAATATAATTTGGTTGGCTTGACCATAGATTGGCCCAGTTGGTTGGCTGCATAGCACATATCTGGTCCTGTGTTCACAAAATATATGAGTGAACCCACTAGTTGTCGATAAATGGTAGCATCCACCTCTTCACCAGAAGTGGCGGTCTCCTTCCTTTAGTTGGTCGCTAGAGCTGTCTCCATGGGTTTACAACTTTCGATGAATAATCTCTGTAGTATCTCATTTTCATACTTGCTTTGAGACACAAATAGTTCCCCATCACCTTGCCATACTTCCAACCCAAGGAAGTAGTGCATGAAACCCATGCCCTTCATTTCAAATTCCCTTGCAAGGTCTTCCTTGCGAGATTTGATCAACTACTCATCACCAGTTAAAATCAAATCATCAACATATAAGACAATAATAAACAATTGACCTTCTACTAAGATGTGATATAGGTTTGCATCTGCTTCACTTTTGGGGAAGCCCAAATCTGTGAGGTAACTATCGATCCTGGTGTACCAAGCACGAGGTGCTTGTTTGAGACCATACAACGCTTGCTTGAGTCTGCACACATGAGATTCCCGATCAAATGTCTCAAAACCTTTTGGTTGCTCTAGTACACCTCCTCCTCAATAACTCCATTGAGAAATGCCATCTTTACATCCATTTGGTGGATCTTCCACCCCATATGCACAACCGGTGCAAGAATTCTCTAATGGATGAATATATTGCTACAGGTGCAAAGGTCTCCCCATAGTCAATGAAGAAAATACACTAGCAAAATTACAAAGCAAAACATTTAGTTATATTGCAAACACACATAATTTTTCATTTTCATTATCATATATTTATACATGTGGATATCTCAATCATTTCCTATAATCTCTCAAAGTCACTCCATAAATCTCTCCACAACTCTCTCATAAATCACTCACAAATATCTCCATAAATTTCTCAGTAAAAAATAACAACTTTAATAATTTCAAATGTATCATTATTCCAACATTTCTCCCCCATAATGATCATTTGGAAATATTCCAAGATCATCTCTGAATTGCCTTCATCTTTAGATTTTTGAATGTCTTGAGTTGTTTTTGTCTTTAATCTTTTGGACTCTGCTCCATCTTCAATCCTCTTCATCTTCATCTGTATATTTAGTTATTGTTTTCTTCATGTGCTACATCAGTTGGATCTTGAGTCAATATTCTGAACTACATCATTTTTATATCAAGGATTTCTTTCTCTTACCCTTGACCTTCTCATGTTTTTTTTGTGGCTTACCCTCAACCATTACAAATTCCAAGTGATTTAGGCTTATCACTAACCATCAAGTGGTTTAGGATAACCATGAACCATTCATGACATCAAGTGGCTTTGGTTGACTGAGAACCTACCTCTGACATTACAAAGTAGTTTTCAGATTACCACGAACCATTGCAAGAACTATTCATGCTTCATTTGACTGAAGAAACAAATCTTTCCTTAATAAAAATTAACTTTTGGGGAACCAACTAACTCATGAAATTTATGTGAGAGATATTGTTGTACAATTGAAGATTTGACTTTGTAGAAACCTCTCAACATAAAGGAAAACCTTTTCCATTCATTTACATCAATCCAACCACATTGTATTTTTATATGGGGGTTTGCTATATCCTTATTCCAACACTCATGATGATCATGACTTGTTTGACGACAAATACTGCAAGGATGTAGATTCCAAAATTTAGCTTGTAGATGTCCTTTCCTTCCACAATGATTGCAATATTGTTCTTGCTTCTTCATTTGATTTGTTGTATTGCTAGATGATTCCCCTGTTATCAATGTTTCTCCTTTGACAAATTTGTTAGCTACATCACTCGTGTGTCCTTCATAACCAAGGCCTTCATACTTTGTTCTTACACTTATTTGTAAGGTTTTTGAATTCCTTGACATGCTTTGCCTAAACTTCTTCCATCATAACCCATATTGTTAAGAAGTTTAGAACCAATTCCCTTTGTGTGCTTTTCAAAGTTTCCAATTTTACCATCTTCAGTTTGAGATTCATCACCTTCAACATGTAATTCACTTTCTGAACTATCATCCTTGACTTAATAACATGCAAGAGATACATGGACATTTTCATTCTTATCATCACAATCACTATCAACTATTAGGTCACTTGTATCACATGATGCATCACATTTTGCTTTCTCTTGACTTGATTGGTTTACTTCTCTTTCTAGTGTTGAAAATATTTTTTTTTTGCCATCAATTCTTGTTGCAAAGCTTCTATCAATTGATCTTTCTTATCATTAAGTTTTAGAAGATCACATCTTTCTTCTTTCTTATTTATGTGATCTCTGGGGGAATAAACATAGCCTTTAAAAAACTTGTTTCTTATGGAATTGTCCTCTTTATATTGTTTATTTAGCTTGTTTCTTTATTGCACTCCCTTGAACACGCTCACTTGTTTTAGAAGAGGGTGTCGGGTTCAACCGATAATGCAACCATATAAAAAACAATAACATTTAGGTGTCAGGTACCACCGAAAATGCACCTTATGACTCCAACTTTACTCAACTCAACTATACTCTCTAAATTTAAAAAGACTCTCAACTTCAACTCAACTTGACTTTGACTTGAACCTTGACTCAACTTCTCAATTTTAACTCTTGTGTCAACTCTCTATCTTTAACTTTGCTTAACATTCACCTTAGTTGTAAATATCTACTTTTAACTTTGAATCATTTGATCACTCTCTCCAACTTTGACTTTTTTCTAATCATAAATCTTCTCTCCCAACTCTAACTTTTTAGTCCTTACATTCGCTAACCTAAATTGCAACTGCAAAACTCGCTAGGTAAAAGACTAATTTCAATTCACTTTTACATTTTTCTTTTCGATAATCATTAAATACAAAAGCTATGACTTCTAAAACATAATAATAGAGAACTACAAAGTTCCTTTACATTCCTTTCAAACGTGGACTATCTCCTTTTGCATAAAATATTGAGTGTTTTTCCATGTGAAATTAAGTGAGCATATGCATTTATCTTTTCCTTCAATGTTGGAAACACCTTTCTTCACTTTTCGTCATTCACTCCAAATGCCCCATAAAACAATCTTAATTTAACATTGTCACTCCACTTTTCTTCGTTCACTCCAATGCACCATTAAAAATAACTTTCAATATTTAAAACTCATGCCCACTTTAATAAACATTCTTAATATTTAAATTTTAATATTTAAAAAACTCCATACCAATGTTACTTGGGAGCGGGAGCGAAAGCGGGGAGCAAGAGTGAAAACGGGAGTGGGAGCGACATTTTCAGAAGCGGTATGATCCGGATTATCCACAGTTTTGTGTTCATTCTGTCAACGTTTCAAACCCCAAAGAGGGTCCATCATCAGGACTAATAGAATATGAATGAAAGCCTATTGAGAGAAGAGTCAATCGACCTGGGAATAAATAAACCTAGATCCCTAATTTTTAAAGAAGCCGACACTCATATGTATGATTTCTTATTTATTTTATTTTAATTTATTATTATTTTATTTAAAGATTAATTTATTAGTTATAATTTAATTAATTAAGTTTAATCTGATCATAATTTTTATTTTATTTATTTTAATTGTTATTTACCATATTTAATTATTTAGCCCTAGTTTTTAATTATCAATTAAATTTATTATTTTATAATCTTTAATTAATTTAATTTTTATTTATTCAATAATTATTTTAGTTTAATTTAATAAGACTAATTATATTTATATTAAATTTTTAATTAGAATTAAATTAATTAATTTAAAATTAAAATGGATTAAATTAAATTAATTAGATTAAATTAAATTAATAAGCTTTCATATGATAGCAGATAATAAATAAACCTAGATCCCTAATTTTTAAAGAAGTGGACACTCATATGTATGATTTCTTATT
>APFE030075639.1:4723-35852 GCA_000404065.3 Pinus taeda | reverse complement strand
ATGATTCATCAAATTCAATCTTAAAGTTTCAACTTCAAGCTTTCAAAATTGAAAATTCAATATATAACATTTATCATTATTGATCACCAAAGTTGTACTTGTAAGCTAAGTTTAACCATTACAAGGAATAATATCTTAGATATTTCTAAGTTCTAAGTTCTAACTGTTAACATGAAATGAAATGTTATAAAATGAAATATGAATAATGAAATGAAATGAAACAACTTTAGTCTTTCACGAAGCATCATATTCATAATTCACAGTCATTACCAATGAGTTATAATTTGTCACAGTCATATATTGTTTACAAAAAATATCATTATGATATGAAAGAGTCAAGAGTCAAGGACTCAAGACTCTGCAGTTATGAAAACTAATAGAAACTAGAAAAGACAAGTAAATTATAAATCTACATGTGGCCCTTGCCACGAGAGTCTCCAGGAGTATAAGCAGGTCGTGGTGGTCTTCTAGGAGTCTCTTGCACAGACCGACGACCAGAACTAGAAGGCACATGCCCTCCACGTGAGGGTGTAGATGGAGGTGGCAACAACAAAGGAACAAGACTCGGAACTTGAGCACTGCTACTGGATGGTGGAGGTGGCATTGTTGCTGCAGCTGCTTCATATTCATCCCTTATAAGTTCCTCTTCCAGTTTTTCAAGATGTATAGTGCCATCCTCCAAATTGTCTTCCTTTGGGTGGTTGTCCCAAATTTTATATGTGGAATCCTCATAAGCCCGATCACAGTAATGACTCAACAACCTCAAGTTGTAGTGCACATAAACCAAGCTTTCTGCCTGGTTTTCATTGAGTCTGTTTCTTTTCACATTATGTATGAAGCTGTAGGTGCTCTAACACCTCTCTGCAGAAGAAGTATTTACAACCTGTGATAGAACTTTTTTTGCCAATTTTGGCAAAAGTGCCTGTGCGCCATGTGTTTCCCACCATGTGAGAGAATCAAATCTGTCTCTGTCTTCCATTGCATGGAAATTACCAAACAAACCAGTGCCACTGAAGTATTTGCTTATTTCAAGGCGCACAATGACACATTCCTCCTTGTCAGGTATCAACTTTTCTAATGCTTGCAGATATCCACTAGTTACCTCTGCATCTAAATGGGGTTTGGTCCTAATCCCACCCCCTAGTGCAGGTTGGCCCAACCAAGATGTAGAGTAGTATTTTGGTGTAAGGATATACGCCAAGCAATGTAGTGGAAGATTAAGTTTATTCCACCGTACACACACAAAATCGTGAATCAATTTGTACAAGTCAGGATCTCTGTTATGAACAATATCTTTTATTTGCCCCAACATGGTATCCATCTGCTCATACACCTCGCCAATCACTGGTTTATCTGTATCTGCAAACCAAATCATGTGATAAATGGGCTTGGTGACTTGCCTCACACTTGTCCAAAACTGACCATCAAGAGCGGCCTCCTCCACCAATTCAAAACCTCGCCTATCAGCTGCATTTGTAGCCCTTTCCTTTAATACCTGCCAATGTGGACTTGATACCATGCTAGCCAATGACTCTCTTACCTTCAAAAGGCGCCTGAAGGTGAAGTAATAGCTACCAAATCTGGTCTTCACAATCTTCAACAACTCCAATCTTGAGTGACTGCGGAAAAGGCCATGGGTATTGCTATGATTTGTAATAAATTTTATCATTTGTTTGCTTTTCTTGTACAAATCACCAATCCATTTGTATTGTGCATTTTTGTTCTTGACAACATCATGCATCAGAAGGTTCAATGTGTGAACCAAACACCTAGACCAAAATATGTTGGGGTATTTATCCTCAATAATTGCTCCCGCTGACTTACAATTAGGAGCATTATCAGTGATGACTTGGATGACATTGTATGGCCCAATACGGTCAATTGTTTCAAGTAATGCTTCTGCAATGTTGATGTCAGCCCTGAACTTGTCTGAGTAATCATGTGCAGTTAGAAAGATGGCACCACTAACAGACACAACAAGAACACTTATCAATGGCTTTCCTTTTACATTTGTCCATCCATCAGATACAATGGACACCCCATGGTCAGTCCAAGAACTTGTCATTCTATTCAAAGAATGTGATATTTTTGCTTTTTCATGTTCAAGACCAACGGTTCTTGCCTTGTCATACCCAGGGCTCTTGTATCCTTTAAGGGCATCATTTATGGCAGAAACCATTTCGTGCCAATAAGGTGAGCGAAGAACATTGAATGGTATCCCACATGCATAGAGAAACCTGTAAACCTTTGAATCCACATCATTCCTACACCCCTCATCAAGGAAATCTGATATGGTTCTACGCCTTAAAGCTGATGACCCTGTACCTCCATATCCACTGCCTTGGGAGGATGTTAAAGGAGTTCTTTGTGTTTGTGATTGTGAGATTGGTTCAAAGAAACCCCTTGATTTTTTAGATTTGTATTGGGCTTCCTCCTCTTCCCTTATGTATTTGGCTCTATCTGCTGCTGACACAGCTGCACAAGTTTTGATTCCTATTTGTTTATCTCCATCCCATGGCCTTTTCCCGCAAAGGTGTTTTTGGCACGAGTGTATGAACCTGTGTAATTATTGTTGCAATGGGGGCAATGAAATTTAGTGGTTCCACCCCCTTTCCCTGCTTCAGGCCTGTTAACATATTTCCATAATGGGGTTTGGTCTTGTTTAGTTTTTTGAGAGTCATGTTCACCCTCCTCCAGCTCCTCCTCTCCAGGGTTTTCATCAAATCCACTTTCTCCAGCTTCTTCATCCCCCTCTTCATTTTGGCCCCTCCGTTTCTTACTCTCCAGCACCATAATAACCAGAAAAGGGACCAAGAAGAGGAAAATGCCAAGAAATATAGCCAGGTCCATGATGTTTGATATTTGTAGGCTTTTGAATCTGCAAAATTTAATGGAAATGGGAATGAGAATAGGAATGAAAAAATTAATTAATTATTTAGAATTAATTATTTAAATTTATATAGATTGCATGATTTTTTACTAAATAACTAAACTAAACTAAATTAACTAAATTACTACTTAACTAAAGGTTTAAAAATACTAAATTACTAAGTTACTAAACCTCCTGCAGGCTTGCTCCTTGCTCCTTGGTGCTCGTTCCTCGCTTCTCCTTGCTCTTTTGCTCTTCTCAATTCATTCAAAGTCAACAATGAAAATATTTTTGCCCCACAAGTCGTTTTAAAACATTATATATATATATAATATATATATATATTATATTTTTTTTTTTTTTTTTAATTTTAAATTTTAATTTAATTAATTAATTAATTAATTTAATTTTATTTTTATTTTATTTATTTATTTTTTTTTGTTTTTCTGCGTCCGTGGCAATTTTTTCACGCGAATCGCTCCTGTAGCGAAAATTAAAAGATCAGGAGCGCGCTCCCGATCCGCTCTTGCCTGGAGCGCAAATTGGGAGCAGGTTTGAGGGGGGGAAGGGGGGGGGGGGGAGCGCTCCCCGCAACTCTGCTCCATACCATCATTTCTTTAACGTGGGACAAAAACTTTCACGTTCACTCCATTGCAGTCACCATTTAGGCATTTCATTAATATAAAAAAAGTTCATGCATTTCCTCTTACACAGGTTGTACGCATGGCAACTTCTGTAGATCCTTCACACAACATGTAAATTTCAGCTCCTCGGCCACTCCATGCAGCATTCACGGACACACATACGATGGCTTCTTCACATAGACATGCACGCAGGTCCCTTAGCATGGAGCTCAATCCATGCTTCCAATGATTTTGCATACAGGAACTAGATATATGTTCACCTATTCAAACAACATTCGCTGGTTCAATGACTCACTACTCAAAGCTACTTTCTCCATGGAAACTGAATGTTGCTTTCTTCTCATTTCTCATACAAAACTTTACACATCAAAGTTTTCACTAAATTTTCACTATCAAAATTACAAAGAAAAATATTTAATTATAACGCAAATAAGCTTATAATTTTTCATTATCAATAACATATATTTGTACATGTGGATATTTCAATCATTTCCTATAATCTCTCAAAAATCTCTCCACAAATCTCTCATCAATCACTCATAAAATATCTCCACAAATCTCTCAATGAAAATTAACAACTCTAATAATTTCAAATGTATCATTATTCCAATAGTCATTTCCCTCAACTTGAAAGAATCCTTTGGTAACAAATATGGCGTTATACTTTTCTATGCTTCCATTTGTTGGATTCTTAGCCTTGAAGATCCATCTTGAACCCACAACTGATTTACCTGTCGCTCTTCGTACCACTTCCCAAACACTGTTCTTTACAATGGATTCATATTCCTCCACCATTGCATCAACCCATACATGTTGCTGTACTGCTTCCTCGAAATAGGATGGCTCAATCTTTATAATCTCAGTGATTATAGCCATGTAGCCAGTGTACCGATCAGGCGACATCCTCTACCTACACAAACTTGAAGGATCTCCCACATTCTCCCTCACATCCTATACAAGTCTATCAACTTCCCTGGTTCTTTTTCTGCCTTCTCTGGATGTTTCTACTTGAGTGGATGTCTCCATTCTCTGCTCCTCTACTTGTGGCTTCTCCACAACTTCCTGAGGTTCCTCCTTTGGAGCTTAAAGATCCTCTTTGGTGGAATTTGAAGCTCCCTCTCAAGATAACACCACATCACTTTCTCCTCATCAAAATCTACATCCCTTCGCACGGCTGTCATTCTGAGGGAAGGTAAGTACACACGGTAGTTGTGGGGAGTTTCTGTGTAACCGATAAACAACACCAACTTTGTTGTCGGCTCAAGCTTCTTCCTTGATTCTTTGGAGATATGACAATAAAGAGAAGCTCTAAAAATATTGAAGTGTGACACATCTGACTTTCTACCCAAGAAAAACTCCTTTGGTGTAATCATACCAAGAATTCCATGAGGACTTTAGTTCTGTAAATAGATTGTTGTGTTGCATGCCTCAACTCACAAATGAAGACATAGGCCCTAGTCATGGAACATAGTTCTCACTGCTCCAACAATTCTTCGATTCTTCCTCTTAGCTACCCCATTCTACTGTGCATTGTGGGGTGTTTTCAACTCTCTTTGAATGCCTTCTTTCACACATTTTTTTTTGAATTCATCCAAAACATACTCACTTCCATTATTGCTCATGAGAGCCTTAAAATTCTTGCCTATTTCTTTCTCAACTAGTGCCTTGAATTCTATGAACTTGGAGGATGTATCATCCTTCTTCTGCATGACGAAGATCCAACACTTCCTTGAGAAGTTATCAATAAAAATGAAAAAATATTTGTCTCTGGCAATGGAGGCTATTGAGAAAGGTCCACAAACATCATAGTGGATCGTTTCCATGACTGCATGTGCTCTGCTATCCCTATCATGGAATGTGGATTTTGCATACTTCCATGAGGGACATCCTTTGCACACATCCTACAGCTCAAGTTCTCCTTTAGGGAGGCCAGTGGTTATTTGTTGCATAATCTTCAAGGTACCATGATGCAAATGGCCAGGGCTTTTGTGCCAAAGTTCATCGACATCGCGGCTCTGCACTTTATCCGCCTTACTGCTTAATGCAACATAGTCTTCCACATATAGCTTATAGAGTTTCTTCGCACGAATCTCGATCTGCTTCCCTTGTCTAGACACTATATGTCTCAGGAATTCTTTCCCTTTGTTGAAGATCACATCATAACCACAGTCTTCCAAAATTGCAACAGAGATGGGATTTTTCTTTAGGCTTGGAACGAACATGACATCCTTGAGGCTGAAAGGTGATTGTACCAATCCTGATCATGTTGTACCTTCTGTTGTTCTCCAAATCGATGTGCATTTGGAGATCTTCTCCTCTAGGTCACTTAAAAAGTCTACACCTTGTCATGTGGAACGATGCACCCGAGTCCAAGTACCACACACTCCCCATCATTGTGTTGGCCATTCATGCGATAAGGGTGAAGTCAAGCTCGAACTGTGAAGCCAAAGCTTCACCGGCTCCTCCTCCTGAGTTCTTCTTGCTCAAATTTTTGTGTGGACACTTTGTGGAATAGTGTCTAAATTCATGACAATTGAAGCATTTAATTTTGGACAAATATTTCTTCTCCCCCCTTGGATGGATTTTGGTTTGGTTTGAGATTTCTTCTCTTTGCCCTTCTTTCCCTTTTCAACCAATGCAAAGTTTTCTTCATACTTGCCCTTGGATGAAGTCCCATCTCTGGTATTATGCCTTATCTCATCTTGTACCATATTAGACCATAAGCGTTCCCAATTTGGTAATTTCTCCCTCCCGTTCATCGAGTCTTGGTAGCTATGCCAGCTTTTGGGAAGGCCTAGAAGAGCTAGGCTTACCAAGTCATGTTCTGCAACATTAACACCAACCCGACCAAGTTCATCACGAACTTGTGTAAATCTACTCAGATACTACGAGATATTGTCATTCTTTTGCATCTTGATATTTCAAAGTTTATTCTTGAGCGCCATTTTCCTGTGGTCACTACTATTCTTGAACAATTCTGTTAGTGCTTTCCACATTGTGAATGAAGTTTCTTTCCCATGGATATTTGAGACAATGTGGTATCGTACTCCATCAAATATTATTCTCCTCACCTTAGCTACATCTTTTTTCCATTGGGCTAGGTTTTGTGCATTAAATGCTTGTGGTTTTGCAATATTTGTCTTGACATATTCTAGCAATCCATTGTCATCCAACACCTCCTCCATGCGATCCTTGCATGCAATGAAATTAGAGCCACTTTCCAAGGCACACTCTAGTCTCAACCCGTTGAAGGTCATGTTTCTAACTCTGAAGAGATCTTGCTACACTGAATTGGAAATTTGATCTTCAGAAAAAAATTCGAAATCCCTGTGCTAATGTGAATCCTGCTCTGATACCATGTAGAAATTAGGGTGTATATTTGCAACTACTCATGAAATTTTAATCAAAATCACAAGACACAAACCTAATATACTGCTCTACGTAATTCAATTCACAATTTAGAACATCAATCACAAACATACAATGATAAATAACACACATGCACACAATATTTTTCTAGGGGAAAGCAATCTGCCAAAACCCCTTTGCTTGCTTGCATTAATATGATGAACAAATATGTATTACAATTTCTTGCTTATTTGATCTCAACCTACAAGTGAATAATCTATCAATTAGTCGGTTTCTGCCTCTACTTGAGCTTCTATTTCCTTGCATAATTCCTGTGGAAATTAGACCCTTATTATTTAGGAATTTCTTCCAAAATGATTGCACAATTTCCAAGGTTTATCATTTGACTACATGCAACACTTGTACACTCAAGACTAGTCTACAATTGATGTTACACTGCCTTGGACTCTCCACCAAAGCTAGGGAACTCAAATTATCTGCATGCACTAGCTATTTTGGGATGATTGATAAGTTAATTTGATGATCACTGAGTTACACTGAAGTCCCATTGCACAACTGACCTTCCACTAGTTCCTCCAACAGTTAGAACTAGTTTAATTAAAAACAACTTGAAATAAATGATCTCGATTGCTAAAAATTAGCAATCACACATGCTTAACTAAACTCCACCTCCTCTAACTCAAATTTACTAAGTAAACTGAGTGACACAAGCCATGCCACACAAGTTAACTGCACCCAAGTTGTTTGTTGATTTGGAAATTCAAATTTTATCAATATAACCAAGGCAAAATCAAATTGAGACTTTTTTGCTGCATTTTCAACAATATCAAACCCCAATAATGTTGATTTGGAGTCATCAATAGCCATATTGTTCATAAAGAAAGCCTTCATGATTGGTACTGGGATTGATCGTGCTAAAAATGGTCTTTGAAAATGAAAACTCATATTTGTTAGATACAAGAGAGATTCTTGAAAGAAATGATCGTGATGTTGGAAATCACAATTATATTAAGAGGGGTGCAATTTAGTATAATGAAAATTTTAAATTATTTAATTCCATTCAATCATCATAAATTATCAATCCCATAAACTAAACAAGCAAAACAATATATACATGGAAACCCTTATGGGAGAAAACCACAAAACTTCTAAATATGAAAGATCTTGTAGGCATCAACTTCTTATAACATCAATTTGTATGCACTAACCTCTAGGAGACACCAATATCCTTTGTCGTTTTGTAGCACCAACCTATAGGAGACACCAATCCCTTTTGCTACTTTGCAGGCACCAACCTACAAGAGAGACCAATTCCCTTTGCTATAAATATTCATAGAAACCAACCTATTGGCTTGTTTTTTCAGAACGTCTGTTAAATGCTTTTGCGTTCACCAAATTTGTTTGCTTCTTCTGCCTTCACCAACTTTGTTTGTTTATTTTTCTTTCTTTAGGTCTACTCGCTGCTTCTTCCTTCAGTAAGCCTACTTTTCCTAAAACTTGTTGCTTTTGGTTGTTTAAAGAAGATTGCAAGAGCATTAGGGAAGCCTAACTTATTTCGACCATATCATCGGAATTTTAGTGAATTAAGGTTTGAAAGTTGAACCATAGGCACATAAAGATCTATTTGTATCCTCCAAACTTCATGGTATGAAACATCCCAAAACAAAATTTATAGTGAAAATGCTCTGTTGACTTTTTTGAAGAAGATTTCACGAGCATTTAGGAAGACTAACCTCCTTTGGTCATATCTTTGAAATTATAGCAAATAAAGGCACAAATATTGAACCACAGGTACATGAATATCTTCTCTATATCTACTCCATGTTTCATGGTTTGAAATATCACATAGCAAAAGTTATAGCGAAAATGCCAAGATGACTCATTCACTCCGTAAATCACATTTTTTTCTTCCGCCTTTAGACTCCAAGAATCACCCAAAAAATTATTCCTCATCTCCTCTTGTGACCTTAGATTTGTTATTTAATGAATTGATGTTAAAATGAACTCATATGTCTTTTATTTATAGTGTTAGTTGTATCACTTATGTGACTGACTTGTAAAACTAGTTGGTTCATCCAACTTGTGCTTTGGATGGGTGATATTGATGAAATATTTCATATCTCCTCATTCCTATGTAATTAAAGGGAGTTCCATATACTGTAAAACTAGTTGGTTCATCCAACTTGTGATTTGGATGGGTGATATTGATGAAATATTTCATATCTCCTCATTACTATGTAATTAGAGGGAGTTCCATATACTGTAGGAAACTCTCAGAATGAGATTCCTAACTATATATCCTATGCTCCCATTTGATCTAGGTAATTGGAGTAAAACTATCTTCAAATATGGGGTATCCAAGCAGGGCCTATTTGTACTTTAGTTGGGTCATCTTCACAAAATATTTCATATCTCCTCATTTCCTTGGAATTGGTGGGAGTGCCATATACCATTGGAAATATCTTGGAATAAAATTTCCAACCATATATCATATGCTCCCATTTGAGCTAGGTAATTGTAGTAAAAATGTCTTCAAAGATAAAGTATTCAATTGGGGTTTCGAAAGTCAAAAAACAATATCTCCAACAATTTTCATTTTACACATAAGAAATATCTCCCTCACTTTGACATCAATGACAATAACATTTCCAATAATTCTTTTAATTTTTCACTATTCTATGTTGTTACAATCACTTTAACCCAATTATTAACTTCAATTAGCAATAAATTTTATTTTCTAGTAATCAATAACAATTGTAGATAGACCATTAAATGCAATGTACAATAAGGGACAATCAGAAGTAATGAAAAGAGACACAAGAATTGGTCAAAGACCAGGGAAAACCCTAAGGAAGAAAACTCTTTCAAATTCTTCTTATTAAGATTGTCATAAAATGTTCAACAAAGATAGTACAGTGATCCAATTCATCAATGAGTCAAATTCAATCCTTTGACTATCCAACAAAGTCAACCAACCAATATCAAACGATGATCCAATAGCCAAATCTATCCCAAGTCAAATCTAGTCAAAGTCAAAGTTTGCAAATCTGTCAAAGTCAACAACAGTCAAATGTTCCCTAACTAGTTCAATAGTCAACAGTCAAACTGCCACACAAGAGATTGGTCAACAATTAATGTACTCAGCCTCCAATGATGGTCAAATTCAACCTAAAACAATAAAAAAAAACTTGGTCAAAAGAATGGGTCAAATTTGCAGTCAAAGCTTCATCTGTTCTACAATCAACACAGGGCAAATTTTGTGGTCAATACAAGTCAACATGCTTAGAAATTCTTGGTTTGTGTGCTAGTCAACTTGGCCTTCAAAGACAAGTCCAAAATAAGTCAATGTAAGTCAAAATCCTCTCGGTCAACATAGGTTAGATCAACCCGAACAAAGGTAAAATTTTCATCAATAGAAAATAAAGAGTTCCTCCTTCACACATGTGAAGATACCTTGCAATTTTTTTTTTTATGTATGAAATAATGAGAGAAGAGAGAGATGATTGATGTGATGTTTCCAAATGAGGTGCCTTGAATTGTATTTATAGGTGTTGGAGGAGGGATGATTTTTCTTCTAGGCCGGCCTTGACTTTTGTGCCATTGTGGGTTTTCACTTCAAAAATTGTTTTTTTCCTTAACCAGATTAAATTTTTCGAAGGGAAATTTGAGGCTTCTCTGGATGAGGAAGTGGTTCACACTATTGTATGGTTTTGTAATTGAGATTAGTGTATAATTACACCTTACCTTGATACCAATCTATAGACTCATGTTCTCAGATTAAAGAGTTATCTAAGCTGTGATTCAGGTCAAGACTAAATAAAATGACCTATAAATAACCCCAGGTAATCAATAGTACTATGTAGATAATAGATGACAAGAAAACCATGCTTTAATTACATGCATATCATAGCCAATTTGTCTAATGGAGGGAGTTTGTCCCCGAGTTTCCAAATTAATAAATCCTATCCTTTGTCATTGATGACTACTTAGTTAATTTTGCAATAATATTGTAGAGCCCCCCCTATCTACTATTCTCTTTGTTCCTGCAACTTCTCCTCCTTTGACATCAATGGAAAATGAATGCTCCCCCTGAACTTGTGGTACTCCTTATCTATAACATTTTTTCAATATAAAACTTTTCTGATTGACTACAACTTCTTCACTTGTCTGTTATCTCTCCTTATGTCTACATGTTCTCCCCCTTTGTTGATATTAAGGGCAAGATGTTGCTCCCCCTGAACTTATGCACTGTTGTTAATTGAAATACATCATATACTTCACTTTATTCACACATCATATGCTATCTTGATCCTACAAACTAATCATTTCTCCCATGCAACTTAAATTCTAACACTTTCATATTTTTGATGAGACCTTTCACCCCTTGTTGCACTTGAAACTATACTCTCTTTTATTGGTGAACTATTAAGGATATTACTCCCATAGAGGAGTTTTTTTTTTTTTTTTTTTCTTAATTTCATTGAGGACATACATATTGTTTGGAGACTTGATTGCATTTTCTACTAATCTTCCTGGACTTTCTTTAATATTTCAGATTTGGAATTTAATGTGAGATCATACTCTTGATCAACCATTTGACCTTATATTTAGTAGATTGTGCTTCATTCCTTCAGCAAGTAGAACATTTGAAGTTTTTTGTCCTTCCATCATCAAGATTTCTTGTGCCCTTTCCAATAATCCTTCATATATCATTATTTCCAAGGATGACACTACCTCCTCTATCTTCCTTGAGAGAGGAATTTTCTTTTGTCACCTGTCATATTATTTAAGCATCCACTATCTATACACCATTTTTTTTTATTTGTCTTGAATACATAGAACTAGATTACATTCTTCATGCTGCTCTTGCTTTCTTCTCCATGTCTTCAAACTTTGACTTCTATTGATGATGTATTCTTTTCTTATTTGATCTTGAGACCTTAAGAAAATGCTTGTGATCTCTGTTAGAAAACTAGAAAGGTAGAAAAGGTTTTCTTGTTTTGACAATTACTTGTGATATACTTATGTTATTTGTTTTCTTTATATTCTTCTTTTATCTTCTTCTCCATTAGAGAAATTTTGAGGTAAAAAATGGGCCTCAAAACAAAAATGTACAACCAAAATCAACATTATAAGAACCAATATGATTCAATATGATGATGTCAACCACGGGGGATGATTCACCATTTTTGGATTAAAAAAATAAAAAGATAAAAAAATAAGAAAACTATTTTCTCAACTCATATTTTCAGCTAATCTCCCCATGGTTTTACTCAAATTTTGAGTGGGAGCACTCTTTGGATGAAAAATTTAATTCCTCATCCAAGGGTTACCCATGTTACATACTGTCGATGGACCTTGCTACAAGAAAAATGAGAAATACATGAAAAACTTGATTGTAATCACGTTTTTTCATGTATTTCTCATTTTTTGCGTAGTAGGGTCCATCAAAAGTATGCAACATGGGTACTCCTTGGACAAGGATTAAATTGTGCATCCAACTAGTGATCCTACTCAAAATTTGAATAAAATTATAGGGAGATAAGTTGAAAATACGTTGAAAAAGTTTTGTTTTTGTTTTTTTATGTTTTTGTTTTTTTGTTTTTGTTTTTTTTTTTTTGTTTTTTTTGTTTTTTGTTTTTTGGTTTGTTTTGTTTTGTTTTTGTTTTTGTTTTTGTTTTGTTTTTGTTTTTTTGTTTTTTTTGTTTTTTTGTTTTGTTTTGTTTTGTTTTTTCTTTCTTTTGGTTTTTTTGTTTTTGTTTTTTGTTTTGTTTTTGTTTTTTGTTTTGTGTTTTTGTTTTTGTTTTGTGTTTTTGTTGTTTTATTTATTATTATATTATTAATTTTTGTTTGTTTTGTTTTGTTTTGTTTTTGTTTGTTGTTGTTGTTGTTTTTGTTGTTTTGTTTTTTGTTTGTTGTTGTTTTTGTTTTGTTTTGTTTTTGTTTTTTGTTTTTTTGTTTGTTTGTTTTTCAAATTTGATGACGTAATCTAATCTTATTTTATTATTTCTACTATTATTTTATAATATTCCTTAGGAGGCCCATTTTAGACCTCAAAATTTCTCTAATAATCAAGCAATCATCAAAATAAAACGTGAAGATTAAGGACACTAGATATAGGCACTCAGCCAGTGCTTAAACACAAACCCAGTGAAACTCTTTCACTAGAAAACCAGACTTGAGACAATCCAAGACCTTAGACCAAACCAAATGACCTTCCTCCACCAAATCAACCTTCCAAATGATGAACCAAACACTAGAAGTCAACTTTTGTCAAACTGCTTCAACCTAGCTTGAAGTTAGAAGTTTGACCCCCAGTTTCATATGTTCGATCCCCAACTTCAGAGTTTCGACCCTATTACATCCCTACAACTTTGGCCCTCCCACAAATCCAATTTCTTTGCATTTGTGAGATAGAAACAAGATAAAATCGTCTTCTTCCTTTTGTTGGGTAATTTAATTGTTAGTTAAATTAATTTTCATTAAATTGTCAAACCTAAGGTTCATGAACTTGCAAAGTATACTTGCACCATATATGCTAGCAAGCAACTTTTGATTTCAAAATAGAATCCTAAACTATTGAAAGAAATGACAAAACTGAAATAAAACCTATTCATGGAAAATGTCTAATATGACCATGCACAAACTTTCTTTTTCAAAAGTATCAAATTCAGATCTTGGGAAGAAATCTTTTAATCTATGAAATTGAGGTGACAATTGACATGAAAGAAAACTTACTCTATTGACATGAAAATAAATCTATCCTAGTGACGTGAAGGTAAATATATTCTAATGACTTGGAAGTAAATTTAATCTAGAAAGTAACAAATCCTATACTAAGAAAGCATTGAATTCTTAAGCTATGAAATTTAAAGGCAATCTATTTTGAAAACAATGAAAGAGAAATTGAAATTACTAGTGTGTGCATTGTCAAATTAGACTCGTTCATGAGTATCTATCAAACCAATTGAAAATAAATGAATCTATGAAATGAGAGCAATAATGCTTAACCTGCAAAAGAACATAAATAGAATGAGCATGAAAGAATGTAAACAATGCATCTACTCAAAAGGATTAAAATGAACATAAAGAAATTAAAAAATATAAAACATTATAATACATCTCATACTCATTAGGTTTCCATTCCAAAGTGCATGAGAGGTGGAAAGTTGAGAAAACTCTTGATCAAACACCAAATGAAGGCACAACCATATCAAATTGAATTACAATGGTATTAATTACATAAATCATAAACATAGTGCCAATCCTTAACATCCAAAACTCTACATTGAAGCATGAGCATAGCTCCCAAACTTTTCACACCTTTTGAGAGGAGAAGATGTTAGAAAATTATATATTACAGAGCAATGGAACACATAAAATATTGCAGAAATATAAACACAGAAAACGCATAAAACAAGAGAGACACATATATACGTGGTTCACCCAGTTTGGGCTACGTCCACAGAGAAACAACAATCCTTATTTTATTATATTATCCAACAAACTGAAGAGATACAACCTACAACAGATCCGCTGTAACTCCCTCTTCGCTCTCAATCTCATCTCTTTTCCTCACTCCGAATACAGATATATATAGACGCAATACAATTCCTTCATATATAGCGAGGGGTTGCCTTCTAGGGCAAAAAACCCTAAATTAAACATAAATTCTACTGTTAGATCATCTGCCTAATGAATGGCCGAGATTGACTAGAAATTACTATACTTTTACAAGGCAATTTTACATCTATTTTTAGCTACGGGGGGCAATGCCCTCAAACCCCCGTCGGGGGACCACTGGGTCTCAGACCCCACAGCCGGGGGGGATTAGCCCTCCCGGACCCCTGTGGGGGGGGAGTCCCCCCTGCACCTTCCTGTGTGGAGGGGTGTACAGTCTTCCTGGGGTATACATCCGGCTGAAACCTTTGAATACAAAAGATAATGAGACTCCACACCCAACAATCTCCCACTTGGAGATTGATTATAGCAACTCCACCACTGCTTCATATGCTAGACAATAACTCCACTTTGGACCTCGCTATTTCTCATCTTCTTCATCATACTTGAAGACCAATTGAAATTGAGTAGATTCTCAGTTTCTCCTTGGTTACAACTTTTGTTAACATATCTGCAGGATTCTGGCTAGTGTGCATCTTTTCCAGCTTCAACTATCCATCTTCCAATGCTGACCGTATGAAATGGTACTTGAGCTGTATATGCTTAGTCTTCGAATGAAATGCAAAGTTCTTTGCAAGATGTATGACACTCTGGCTGTCATTGTATAACCTGCCCAACTCCTGCATCTTACCCAATTCATCTAGCAACCTTTGTAACCAAATCATTTCTTTACTAGCCTCTGTAGCAGCAATATACTCTGCTTCTGTTGTTGAAAGTGCAACAACACTTTGGATTTTGAAACCCAACTGACAACTGTTCCACCTACAGTAAATACATATCTTGTAGTGCTCCTCCTGTTATCCCTGTCACCTGCCATATTTGCATCAACATATGCCTGTAGAGAAATTTTTGAACCACCAAAGCATA
Source organism: Pinus taeda (assembly GCA_000404065.3). Lineage (NCBI taxonomy): Eukaryota > Viridiplantae > Streptophyta > Pinopsida > Pinales > Pinaceae > Pinus > Pinus taeda. The sequence goes on along the minus strand of APFE030075639.1, from coordinate 20,423 downwards.
GTGCTTGATTTGTGGTACCTCTCAAATACCTGAGAATCCACTTCACTGCCATCCAATGTTCTTTTCCTAGATTGTTCATGTACCTGCTTACAACTACCACTGCATGTGCAATATCAGGCCTTGTGCAGACCATTGCATACATCAAGCTTCCAACTGCTGATGCATATGGAACTTTAGACATATGAGCAATTTCTTCCTGAGTCTTGGGACACGCCTCCTTACTTAATTTGAAATGGCTAGCCAAAGGTATACTAACTGGTTTTTCATTCTGCATATTAAACTTTTTCAACACCTTTTCTATGTACTCACTTTGAGACAATGTTAATTTGTGATTCTTCTGTCTCTAGTTATTCTCATACCAAGGATTTGTTTTGCAGCACCCAAATCCTTCATTGCAAATGAGTTTGCCAATTTCCTTTTGAGCACATTTATTTCTTGCATGTTAGACACCTACAACAAGCATTCATCTACATACAATAACAATATAATATAGTGCCATCATTTTGCCTTTTGAGATAAACACAATGATCAGAGTGACACCTAGTATAACCTTGTTCAGACATAAACCTGTCAAATTTTAGATACCACTACCTTGGAGCTTGTTTTAAGCCATACAAGCTCTTCTTCAACCTGCACACTAGTTTCTCCTTCCCATTTACCTCATGTCCTTGTGGCTGCTGCATATATATCTCTTCCTCCAAATTCCCATGGAGAAAGGTTGTCTTTACATCTAACTGCTCAAGATGCAAATCTTCAGTTGCTACTAGACTTAGAATAGTTATGATTGAAGTCATTTTTACAACAGGAGAAAATATCTCATTAAATTCCTTAACCTTTTTCTATGCAAACCCTTTCACCACAAGTCTAGCTTTATACCTTTTCCTACCTCCATCTTCTTCCTTCAACTTGTAAACTCATTTATTCTGCAATGCTATTTTACCTGTAGACAACCTGACTAAGTCCCAAGTCTGGTTATGTGCTAAGGAGTACATCTCTTCTTTCATGGCTTGCTCCCACTTCTTCCTGGTTTCTACCTACATTGCTTCTTCATAACATTCTGGTTCACCAGAACCAGTCAATAATACATAATATAATGAAGGAGAGTATCGTTTAGGGGGTCTACTTATCCTGGTAGATATTTTAACACCACCTTCAGGTGTTTGAGGTGCTTGTTGCTATTGTGGTTGTTGTTCTAGCTGTTGATCATTATGATTTTTAGGCACAATCACTTTTCCTGTGATATCGTCAAGCATTGTGTATTCCCTGTTTTCTTTTTCTTGTTTCTTTTCCTGCAACTGATTCTTATACAAGACCTTTTCATTGAATATTACATCTCTTCTCCTAATGATTTTGTGATTTTCATAATCATATAAGAGATAAACAAAATCATGAACACCGTATCCAATAAAGGTACATTTATTTGACTTTGCCTCAAGCTTTGTTCTATTTTCTTTATTAATATGGACAAAGGCTTCACAGCAAAAAGTCTTTAAAAAGGAGTAGTTTACCTTTTTACCTGTCCATGCCTCCTCAGAAATACCACCATCCAAGGAACTTGAAGGCCCTCTGTTTATTAGATAAACAACAATATCTACAACATTTGCCCAAAATTGTAAAGGCAATCCTGCATGCAATCTCATGCACCTTGCATGCTCCATGATTGTCCTGTTCATCCTTTCTGACACACCATTTTCTTGTGGTGTTCCTGGAACTGTCTTCTTTCTGCGAATTCCATTCTCTAAATAGTACCTATCAAATTCTTTGCTGCAATAATCACCTCCATTATCTAGTCTGAGACACTTCAACCTTTTCCCTGTCTCATTTTCAACCAAATCTTTCCATTTCTTGAAATTATCAAATACATCAGAGTTATTTCGAATACAATAAATCCAGGTTTTTCTGGTTGCATCATCAATAAAAGTAACATAATAACGAGAGCCACCAAGAGATGATACCTGAGCAGGTCCCCATACATCTATATGCACAAGCTCTAATTTTTCGCTCTTCTTTTCTTTCCCAACTCTAAGGAATCTGACTCTCTTTTGTTTTTCATAAACACAATTCTCACAAAATTATAAATCAACATTTTTCAAACCTGGCAACAAATTTCTTGAGTGAAGAATCTGCATCTCCTTATCACTCATGTGCCGGAGCCTATGATGCCACAATGCCGTATCTTCTCCTGTAGAGGTTAAATCATTAACAGAATTAGAATACCATTGCATAAGTACAATGTACCAACCTTTCCTCCTTTCACTATTACTAGGGATCCTTTAGTGACCTTCCAAGTTTTATCTGTGAAAGTAGTTACGCAACCTTCACCTCCCAACTGCTCTATTGAAATCAGATTTTTCTTCAGACTTGGAACATGCCTTACCTCCTTCAATAGCCATTGATTTCCATTCTGTTGTTTTATGAAAACTGTACCCATTCCAACGATTTTACAGGGTTTATCATCACCCAATCAAACCTATCCAAAATCTCTTTGAACATAATCATGAAAATGTTTCTTATCAGGTGTGGCATGGAATGAGGCCCCTGAATCTACCAACCAAGCATCAATATAATTTTATAATGAAGGAATTAAAGCATCTTGCAATACATCACCTGTTACATTCACTTCATGATTGTTTTCTTGCTACGCGTCAGCTTATTTTCCCTTCCGAGACTTGCAGTCTTTCTTCAGGTGTCCTTTCTTCCCGCATTACCAGCACACTATCCTCGATCTGGACTTGGATCTGCCTTTTCTTGAGTTATTGTGATATCTTGGGCTCTTTTCTCTTTCCATTTTTCTTCCCCTAGTCTCTGCAATCAAAGCATTACCTGATGTCTCACCGGAGCTTTTTCGTCACATTTCCTCGCTAAGGATTGCACCGACAACATCATCAAACTTTAAAGTACTAGATCTAGAGACAGAGTTACTAATGGCCATAACTAAACCATTCCAACTTTCTGGCAATGCGAATAGAAATAATAGAGCCCTAACTTCATCATCAAAACTTACCCCTACAAAACTTAACTAACTTGTAACAGTATTAAAATCATTTAAATGATCAGCAACAGATCCACCTTCTGAAATCTTCATTTAAATAAACACTTCATAAGAAATACCTTATTTGAGGCCAAAGGTTTTTCATATAGTTTGGCCAATGCCGACATTAAACCCTCTGTTCTCGTTTCGTTTGAAACATTAAATGCTACCGATGCTGCTAGGCACATTCGTATTGTTCCAAGTGCCTTTCTGTCGAGAATATCCCATTTTGTGTTTGTCATACTCGTCGGCTTCTTTGTCTTTCCACTCAATGGTAGGTACAGATTTCTCTAATACAGATAATCTTCCATCTGCATCTTCCACAGCTGGTAGTTTTGGCCATTAAATTTTTCGACCCTAAAACTACCATCTTCCGCCATTGCTCCCACTCGAATCAGGAACCATTCTCTCCTGCGAGTTTATTAGCCAAATAGACCTTCAGCTCTGATACCAGTCGTTAGAAAATTATATATTACAGAGCAATGGAACAGATAAAGTATTGCAGGAATATAAACACATAAAATGTATAAAACAAGAGAGACACAGATATACGCGGTTCACTCAGTTTGGGCTACGTCCACGGAGAAATAGCCAGTCCTTCTTTTATAATATTATCCAGTAAATTGAAGAGATACAACCTACAACAGATCCACTATAACTCCCTCTTCGCTCTCAATCTCATCTCTTTTCCTCACTTCGAGTACATATATATATTATATATATATATATATATATAATATATATATATATATTATTATATATATATATAGACCCAATACAATTCCCTCATATATAGTGAGGGGTTGCCTTCTACGGCAAAAAACCCTAAATTAAACATAACTTCTACCGTCAGATCATTCGCCTAATGAACATCCTAGATTGACTAGAAATTACTATACTTTTACAAGGCAATTTTACATCTATTTTTAGCTTCGGGGGCATTGCCCTCGAACCCCTGTGGGGGGGACAAGTCCCCCCCCACACTCTCTTGCGTGGAGGGGTGTAGAGTCTTCCTCCGGTATACATCCGACTGAAACCTTTGAATACAGAAGATAATCAGGGTCCACACCCAACAGAAGACACTCCTATTTATACAAAAGCTAAGATAACTAATTCATAAATGTAGATCTACAAATCTCTCCTATATCCACAATTATCTCATGTGGTTACAACCATGTGTTGACATCTAGCAATTAACATCTCTTCATATCCTCTCACAAATATCTCCTAGATTTGATAGGAGACACTTATGAAAACTTCCATGATATTTCTCCATAAATTGTGCTAGACCAATAATCTCAAATCTTTCTCAAATCTTCAAGAGTTTGAATAGGAAATTCGAATTTGAGTCTTGGAGGCAAAATATGATTGTCTTGGAATCTTCAAATATGCCTACACATGTCACAAAGCTCATCCAACTTTTATATATAAGTGAGTACATTTTATTTTTCTAATTGTTAACCATAAATTCACTCAAAATACCAAAATAAATTTATTGGAAAATAATGAGTCTAAACCCATATTTAATTATGAAGATGGTCTTAGTGCATGGTTATGGAGTTGCAGAATATGGAAAATTCTGAAGCAAAGTGGAATAAAAGAGGGTGAAATGAATGACATTTTAGTGACCCAACACCTTCGTTGGAGTTTCTCCTTCTTCGCTTTAGGTTTACTCCTCTCCTTGCCTTTTTCACACCTTTTTCTCTTCTTCGAATTGCATATTGAACTTGAGTGAGTGAGTGTCCAAATGAGGTTGAGTAGCTACCTTTATGTAGTGGATTCCTTCTTCCATTGAGGCCGACATGTTTAGGTTGAGGTCGACTTGGTGGAGGAGGCCTAAATGACTCATTTTACATAAAGATAAATTTCTTTCTTGATAAAGAAAAGCCCAAGAAGGGTCTATTACATGATGAAATGGACAAGGACTCTTGACACAAACCCTAGAAGCCTACAATGGAGGCTTGGACCTATTAATATTTGACCTAATCATGAAACCCATGCTTTAATAAGTCAATTTATTTTACAATAAAATTTATTTTTCTTTCTTTTGACAAATACATTACATTATGAATCAAATATAATTATGCAGTCCAACAATAGTTACATTCTTCGACAATCACAAGATTTGTGTTTGAAATTGTTGCAGTTGAAACATTCAATGTGATCCAATAATGAGGCAAATGAATTGTAATTTCTGATATCATCTCACTAAAACTTGTAGGATTGTTGCTTAGACAACCATTCCTTAAGATCTTATATGATCCCCTTCTCCTATTCCTCATAAATTCATTTCTTACATATGCTCCACAATTTATTGCCTTATGACGAAAATTATTACATGTAAAACAATAACCATAAAATAGATTTTGATACATGGATGTAAAAGGCCTTATTGGGGGAATTATTCTCTTGAATTTGTACTTGGGTTTCAACTGGTCTTCATTTCCTTTCCTATCGAATTTATTTATTTATTTATTTATTTATTTTTTTTTATTTATTTATTTATTTATTTTTTTTTTTCATTTGAGGATTAGATCTTTCCTGGCCCTCTCTTTCTTTCCTACTACTATTTTCATTTATAGATATTTTGAGAAAATTTCCTTTTTGCATTTTTAGTCTAATGACATTGAGCTTGATTCTCCCATGGCGATTTCATGATATCCAACACATATTTTTAATAAGAGGAGATATTGTGTCAATTTAATGATATCCAAGACTTGTTTTAATATGGGGAGATATTGTAAACTGAGTAAATTATTCAATATCTCAAAACTTCTTCCAAATTTCAACTAATCATTTTTCCTTTTCAAGATTGTTTCTCAATGAAACAATCTTAGCTTCTAGTTTCTCACAATGTCCTCATTTTTCTTCTAGTTGGCTTGTCACCACTGCTTTCAGTCTCTTTGCTTCTTCTAATTGAGTTTTAAGGATGACAACCTTTTTCTCTGTTTCACCATGATCCTTATTTTCATATTGTTGTAATAGCTCCTTCTGAATTTTGTTTATTATTGGGAGTCTCTTTATCTCTTCTAAGGAAGCATAGAGTTCACCATGAAAATATTTCTTACCTTCAATTTCTTCCCATGCATATGTATTCTCTTTTTGGTTATCTTTATTTTGTTGATCACCAATTTGAGCATTCAAGACTAGAAAATCCTCTTCATCATCATGACCTTCATAGTTTGCAAATGGACATCTAGAAGAAAATTAACCTTCATTACCACAACTAAAATAGAGTGGAAGATTATCTTTGTCTTTGTTGTTTCCTTTTGAGATAGATTGCATTGCATCTAATTTCTATTTCTAATTTCCCAAGGACATGAGTAGGAATTCTTCTTGATCATTATCAGATTCATCTTCATCACTATATTCTGATGAGATGCTATCTTCCTTGGAATATTAACTTTTCTTCTTGAGAGATCTTTTTTTGTTGTTGTCTATATTTCTATGTTCTTTTTCATCATCATTATCTTCTATTTTCCCATATGGACATTTTTAAGCATAATGACATATTCGACCACGCTTAAAACATTTGAATTGCAGCTTACATTTATATTTCCCAAATCTTCTCTTCAACTTTCTCACAAATTTAGTTTCTTCTTCATTTGATTCAAGGTTGGAGTGATTATGGTCCTTGTGTCCTTTTGTTTTCTTTAATGCTTTGAAAGTTGGTTTGTTTAATCCAAACTTCTCTTTTCCTATTCTCATCTCATATGCAATGAGTATTTCATGTAGTTCATCCATCTTCAAATTTTCAAGATCTTTATTTTTTTTCAATAGCTAAAACATTTAGATTGAACTTCAATGGAAGAGATATCAATAATTTCTATACAACTGTCGATTCTTTAATATTTTCACCTAATTAATTAATAGTGTTCACATATTTTTCTACTGAAAAGAAAAAATATACAATGTATTCTTCATTAATATTTAAACTCTCAAATTGTATTATCTGAGTTTGAAGTTTATTCCTTTTTACTTTATCACCTCCTTCTTAGATGCTTTGAAGCTTGTACTAAATTTCATTTGGCAACCATCATACATTACCTTGATGAATACTGACTTAGGAAGACTACTTAAGATGACACACATTTATTTGGAATTCTTACATAATCCTTTCTCTCATTTTCATATGTAGGAGGATTGTTAGAACTTTATAACCTTCTACCATAGAGTTCCATACATAAACCCAAAGGACATTATATGTGCTCTCATCCTCATCTTCTAGAAAGCATAACTTGATTCGTCCAATAATAGAACCGTGATTGTGTTAGATCCATCTTGATTAGCCATGGTCCCTTTTAGAGCTACCTTCCAATGGTTAGATTGATTCTAAAGTAACCTGCTCTGATACCAAGTGTTGGAATTCAAAATTATACTGGAGGTGGGCAAATCGATATAATGACAAATTTAACTTAGTTTATGCCATTCAAACATCAAAATTATCTAGGTGGATATCATCCTTTTCTATTGGCTCACAACATAGTTTTCTATTTTTGAATTTTTTCTCTACAATGTTTAACTCTTGAACTTTTAGAGCCATTTTGAGGTCCTAACCGACGTCTTTTGGGAAAACGATTATTCTCGAGAGTAAGAAAATGTACTCGAATGGACCTTTCCAATCAAATATCATGGATTCTGAATGGATATCATATGCCAAAGTTATGACTTTGAGAAGTTGACGTTCCAACTTACCTCATTGCGGTCCACAAGCTTTTGGCGCTTCATCTCCTAGGGTTAGGTTTTTGGATGTTTAGGGCTTCTTATTGCTTCTTTATGGTAAAAAGGCCTCCAAGTGTAGGGAATTTCCATATGATTCCACACACATGCACACCCACATATTTTTCTTGATTAAAAAATTATAACCCAACACAAGATACTAACAAGTTATTAGATGCAAGAAGTCATGTTCACATTTTTATTAACAATAAGTGGTGCATTATAAGTTATTGAACTACAAGAAATATGAAAATGAAGGTTTCATTTGTTTAAAAAATAACCATCCATTTAGTAACCACATCCAATGTGGGAATCACATAATAATTAAAGGAACATACATTAATAGTCCAAAATTTTACAATTATCCATCATATCTTTACTTGTAGAATCACATAGGTATATACAACAAATAAGCATGCATGAGAAATTTTTTGAATAGAACAAAGATACCATGCACTAAAGAGGATGGAGTCTTGATGCTAGGTTCATTGATACTTGCGCTTCATGAGGTTGTTTTTGTAGACGTATGGAGAATATTGCGTCCCAACCAAACATTTATGACTTACTAGTGAACCTTCCAATCTACTCCTTGGGTACTCTTCTTCCCCATGGACCCTTAAGCTGTAATGGGGCTATAAAATAGAGGAAGAACAATAGAAAGTGGAGGAGAGCACTCCTGGCTCAAGAGTTCCCTCTCTAATGGACTCCACTTCACCAAACTCACTATAGACTTAGTAGCTACTATCACAATAATATTATGCAAATAGAACAATAAGGAAAAAAGTCATCATCTTCCATAACTTTCTCTTCCTTTTATAGGAGTCTTCATAGGTGACACTTATCACTTCATGCAACAATAATTATTTTTTATTAATCTAAAAATTCAATTATTCACCCATCCATGTGTCACCCTTTCACCAAGGCTCTCATAAATTATTTACTTAAATTCTAATTAAAAAGAATAATTTCTTTCACCCCAACATGACTTCCTATTTCTCCTCCTAGTTGTCTCTTGATCCCTTTTTTTTACTCCTTATTTTGTGTTTGTTACTGAAATCAACTAGTAGGTCTCATATTTAGTTCCCCAACTACACCCTAGTTTATATAAAGTTGAACTCTTATATGGAGATGTCGTGTTGTGCTTTTTACACATGGAGGTTTTCTCATGAAACTAAATTTATTTAATTTTAAATTATTATTACGATTTAATTTCATACACCACCCTCTTTTCTTAATGAGGTTAAATTATCATTAGATTAACATTTCTAATTAACTCTATAGTCCCTTCCCCTTTTTCTATTAGAACACTTATATACTTTGGAGTTATTTTAAGATTTTCCAAATGTGAGAAAGGAAGAGTTACTCAATATGTCAGGACCAACGCTATGTTTTTTTCTTTTTCTTTTTCAAAGAGTAATACAGTAAACTAAGAATAAAACCATAATCAACTAGCATTGGGAAGTCAAAAATATTAAGCACTTATATCAAAACATCCATGAATTTCACTGCATTACACATATAATCTATTTTACATGTTGTTAACTATAGGCATAATGAAGTAATATAAAAGAACATTATAAATAACATAGGTATCATTCACCAAGAGACGAGATTCAATCTTGACTTTCCGCTACTTGCACTCCCTTTTTGTCGTTTGCCTCCAAGTGTGAATTTTAACGTGCTTAATCCGAATGTATTAACCCACTGGTTGACCTCCTAGCCTACTCCCTGGGTACTCTCCTTCTCCGCGGACCCCTGAGATGCAACAGGATTGTATAATGGAGGAAATGTGCTAGATGGTAGAGGAGAGCACTCCTTGGTGCAAGAGTCCCTCTCTAAAGTCCTATACCTCACCAAACTCAACTATAGCTTGTAGTCACTACTATGACATAGTCTCATCCATCCAACAATAGGGTAAACAAAGTTCCTTCTGCAATGGCTTGCCCCTTATTTTATAGGAGGTTTCATAGGTGACACTTGGCATTTCATGCATAATTAATTATTTTTATTAATCCAATAGTTTGATTATTCACCCACCCATGTATCATTCTCTCACCAATTATCTCCAAAATTATTTACTTAAATTTTAATTTAAAAATAATATTTTTCCTCACCCCAGCGAGACTTCCTATTTCTTCTCCTAGTTGTCCCTTGATCCCCCTTTTCTACTTCTTAATTTGTGTTTATTACTAAAGTCAATTGATAAGTCTCAGATTTGGTCCCCTAACTACTTCCTAATTTAACTCAATTTGCCTCTTAGATGGATATTCTTATGTTGAATGTTGCCACATGGAGGTTCTCTAAATTTCTTTAAAATTTAATTTATTAATCTCATTTTAATTCACCACAATTTTCTTTTAATGAAGTTTAACTATTTTATGATTAATCTTTATGCTTACATCTATGTCCCTCTTCCCCCCTTTCACCTAATTAAGTTACTTATGTACATTATATACCTAATATTTTCCAACATGGGAAGGGTAGAGTTCTCAAGGTAAAATATTTTATTTCTTCCTATTCTCTCCTTACCCCAAGTTTTATTCTTGATTCAATTACCTCATTTCTAACTTCATTTACCACTGGATGTGAGTTTATAGGGTTTTAATATCTTGATTAGGTTTATTATTATTATTATTATTTTTTAATGATTCCAAGGGTGCCAAGTTGGTCGTTCCCTTCAAGAAGATCCCTTGAAGTTCTAAGGGTGTCACACCTAATAGTTTATTTGTGATGCCAAGGGCGCCAAGTTAGTCATTCCCTTCAAGAACTTCCCTTGAAGTTCCAAGGGTGCCATGCCACTTGCCCTTCAAGCATCCAATGGCTACGAGGGGAAAGTACAGGTGCAACAACAAAGACCACTATCATCTCTTATGTTGCTTGCTATAGTGAGACTAATGATGTTAGGGATCAAGGAATCCGCCTTGATGCGCGTCGCCTAGTAAAATCCTCGTGAGTGACCCAAATTTTGGACCTGCCCCCATGACATCATGATCTTCAAGGCAAAGGTGTTTCGACCTTTCTAGACCAAGTCACAGTGGGAGTGCTAGCGGGTGAGATCAGGGATACTGTCCCACCCCTCCCATGTAGTTCCATCCAATCGTATAACCCAATCACCTATATGTGAGTCATTCAGACAAGCAACTAACCTATGCCTGCAACCACTAACATATCATCATAATATATATATATATTATATATATATATATATATATATATATATATATATATATATATATATAATAATATATATAATATATATATAGCTAGCAAGTTTCAAATTGGACTTAGAATTTCAAAGACAAAATATTATTTTCGATCAAACCAGATGTCGTCAAATCATCATAAGCGAGTGCCTCTGGTGGTTTCCTATCATACTCAATAATCATTAGTAACAAAGTTTCTCAATGTTAGTCATTGTCATAGTAGCATCATCAACATGAGCTAGTCATTCACATGATTGTTCATTGTGAACCAAAACTAATGTAAGTAGCTAACATAAGGGACACATCCATCATGGCTTTCATCATCATAACATCAAAGGGAAACATACATATCCATCAAATATACCATCATCGTAACATCAATATAAAACATACCTATCCATCAAAGCTATCATCATCATGATATCAATAAAGAGCATACATATCCTTTACTGTTATCATCATCATAATATCAATAGAGAAAATACATAACCATTAATGCTACAATCATCATAATATCAATAGAGAACATGCATAACCATTAATGATTCAATGATCATAATATCAATAGAGAACATACATAACCATTAATGCTATCCTCATCATAATATCAATAGAGAACATACATAACCATCACATCCACTAATAATAGAGTCATCTGTCTGGATCCTCAACCTGAGGTCCTCAAAGAATAATGTGTGGGCATTAGGGCTAAATAATATTAATGTCATATCACTGTCAGTCAACTAGAGTGGGCACTATACAATTGGCCCATTTTTTATAATTCTTCCTATTCTCCTTTTATCCGAAGATTTACTCTTGATTTAGTTATTTTGATTCTAAAACCTCTTACACTACATGATGCAAATTAGTGCTCATCATTTTATTATTATCAACTCTTAATTATCTTTCAATTTTTTTCTTCTTGATGCCAAGGGTGCCAAGTCAGTGGTGCCTTTCAAGAATTTACCTTTGAAGTTCCAAGGGTGCCAAGCTACTTGCCCTTTAGGCATCTTGTGATTACGAGGGGAAAAAATGGTTGTGACAACCAAATCCATTGTCCTATCCTATGTTTACCTCTATAGTGAGAGTAATGGTGTTGGGATCAAGGATGTACCTTGATGTGTGCCCCCAGTAAATCCTCGTGAGTGACCTAATCTTGGGTTCGCCCTCAGGACGTCATGATCTTGAAGGCAAACGTATTTCAACATATTCCAATCCATGTCACGATGGGAGTGCTAGCGGGTGGAATCAGTGATGTTATCCCACCCCTCCCATGAAGTTCCATCTGTTCTATACAATCCCATCACCCATGTGTGAATTGCTCCGCTAAGAAATTGACTTGTGCCTGCAACCACTAATATGTAGTAAGTGATTATAATGACATTATATACAAATAAAATTCTATCCTTAATGTACTCTAATGACCAAACCAAAAATTTTCTAACTCATCACATGCATCTGTGTCAAGGTGATATCTGTCTCAAAATTCCAATTAATATAGGGAAAAAAGTCATCCTCTTCCATAACTTTCTCTTCCTTTTATAGGAGTCTTCATAGGTGACACTCGTGACTTCATGCAACCATAATTATTTTTTATTAATCTAAAAATTCAGTTATTCACTCATCCATGTGTCACCCTTTCACCAAGGTTCTCATAAATTATTTACTTAAATTCTAATTAAAAAACATAATTTCCTTCACCCCAACATGACTCCCTATGTCTCCTCCTGGTTGTCTCTCGATCCCTTTTTTTACTCATTTTGTTTTTGTTAGTGAAGTCAACTGGCAGGTCTCAGATTTGGTTCCCTAGCTAGACCTTAGTTTATCTAAATTTTAACTCTTATATGGAGATCTCGTGTTGTGCTTTTTCCACATGGATATTTTCTCGCGAAACTAAATTTATTTAATTTTAAATTATTATTATTATTATTTAATTTCAAACACCACCCTCTTTTCTTAATGAGGTTAAACTATTATTAGATCAACGTTTCTAATTAACTCTATATCCCCTCCCCCTTGTTCTATTAGAACACTTACATTCTTTGGAGTTATTTTAATACACATTATCTACCTAAGATTTTCCAAACGTGAGAAAGGAAGATTTACTCAATTGGCCCAATTTTTATAATTATCTCTATTCTCCTTTTATGTGAAGATTTACTCTTGATTTAGTTAATTTGTTTCTAAAACCTCTCACACTACATGATGCAAATTAGTGCTCATCATTTTATGATTATCAACTCTTAATTAGCTTTCAGATTTTTCTTCTTGATGCCAAGGGTGCCAAGTTGGTTGTGCCCTTCAAGAATTTACCTTTGAAGTTCCAAGGGTGCCACGCTGCTTGCCCTTAGGCATCTTGTGATTACGAGGGGAAAAATGGTTGTGACGACCAAATTCATTGTCCTCTCCTATGTTTCCCTCTATAGTGAGAGTAATGGTGTTGGGATCAAGGATCTACCTTGTATGTGCCCCTAGTAAATCCTCGTGAGTGACCCAATCTTGGGTTTGCCCTCAGGACATCATGATCTTGAAGGCAAAGGCATTTCAACATATTCCAATACACGTCATGACGGGATTGCTAGCAGGTGGAATCAATGATTTTATCCCACCCCTCCCATGAAATTCCATCTGTCCTATACAACCTCATCACCCATGTGTGAATCGCTCCGCTAAGCAGTTGACTTGTGCCTGCAACCACTAATATGTAGTAAGTGATTATAATGACATATTATGTACAAATAAAATTCTATCATTACTATACTCTAATGACCAAACCAACAATTTTCTAAATCATCACATGCATCTGTGCCAAGGTGTTATTTCATAAAAGTCAAATTAAGATATAAGTGTTGGTCTAATAGTCAAGGTAAAACAAGGAATTACACTCAACCCCCCTAAAATTCAAGTCCATCTCATAGTTTTATAATAACATGGGATTACGACATGTCTCAACATATCCTCTCTAAATATGGCATTGAGACTGCATTCCTTTGCATTAACCCTTATCCAATATAAATGGCTAACATAACTTTAAATATTTACCTGTCAAACCTTTATTAAAGAGATTTACATTTAAATTTTAAGCAATCCCTTTTTCCCTTTGATCCGAATCTTTTCACTTCAAAGATGCATACATAATTTCATTTAAAAGGGCATGTAACCAAAAGATGCATACACATAAAAGTAGTGGAAATAAACAACCACCATGCGAAGCAAAGACACAAACAAGTTGATAACGGAGTTCACCCAGAGTGGGCTACGTATCCGGGCCCTGCACAATGTGGGGACACCACTTTCATTAATCTTCAGCAAAATAAAATTACATGCATGTACAAAAGACACCTTACACCTCCACTTATGGGGATGTTCTGAAAATGAACACTTTTGCTAAAGAAATGGACTACATCGTTGAATTCCTTGCAAAAAACCATGAAAATGACTATAAACTCGACCTCTTTCTACTTAGGTAAAAATCTGGACCCTCGAGAATCTTAAAGATTCTCCAAAGATTCATTCTAGCGGGTTTAATGGATTTTAGTTGCTCAAATGAAGAATCTGATCACATCATTGCGTTACTGGTGAAAATTTGCGAAAAATGAGTATAAATTCGGTCTAGTTCTAAAACTGTCAGTTTTGAGCCCCCAGGGAAACTTTTAGATTCCATGCAGATTCCCATGTCAAGGTTCCACAGTTCAACTTATGTCTCTGGAAAAATTGTTGCTCAGATCAAAAAATCATCTGCACCATCACACTCTTGGCGAAATTCTCAGTAATTTGAGTATAAACATGGCATAATTCTGACACTATGAAAATTTAGCACCCAAGGGAATCTAAAGATTCCTCACAATATTCTGAATAGGGAATATTCCTTTAGAATATTCTAGTCTCAAAAAATGCACCCACAAAATGTCCAGGTTCCACTACGTGGTTCCTCTCGGCCCCTAATGCCTCCTTCGTGGGCAGATGTAAAAGGTTGGTTTATATATAATTTTTCAACAATGACTTCAAAGCCAATCGTGCTGACACATTGGTTGGCGGGCTTTGATTAGAATGGTCATCGTTGAGGAGGTCCTGGGGTCAAGACCGCGGGCCTCCCCTTTTGGCTTGTAGTCAGGCTGAACAAGCACGTTGTTTTTGTTTTGTTATATGGTATATGGTTTGGTATGGTTGAACCATAACTTTCTTTATATATATATATATATATAATTATATATATATATATATATATATAGAAAAAATCCTTTTTGACAAAAAAATCAGTAAGGGAGGTTATGGTGATCGACGATGAAGCAATGGAAAACCCCTTGGTTGGAGCCTGATATAGGCTAGGGTTTGGAATTTTTTTATTCCCTACAGAACCTACACTCCCACCCGCGCCTGACCATTCTTAACGGTACCTGCTCTTCCACTTCCCGTTGCCGTTCCCTCCTTGCGTCCGTAACTACTTCCTGGTCCCATTTACCCTCCACAGGTGGTGCAGTTATGAAGACAATGGATCGCACTTCCTGGTAGCAACTGGCATGCCATTTTCAGACGGTTAGGTATGGAGCTCGACTAGGTTGATTACTTCGATGACCCATATGCCGATGTTTCCATCTGGACGTCTCCTCCCCCAATTTCAGAAGGGATGTTCCCTCAAAACAATGATTTGCTGGATGCCCTTATACCCTTGCCGTTGCTTTTGGGTCCCTCCTGTCCAGTCATTTCGCTGCCTGAAAACCCCCTCCCCTGGTCAGTTTTCGCTGCG
>APFE030075635.1:0-13174 GCA_000404065.3 Pinus taeda | reverse complement strand
TAGCTGCACAGATGATCATCCAAGCTAAGAGATGGTGACTCTACATATAAAGAATCACTAGTCTGTAACTGCAGACAATTATCTGTCTTATGTAAATGAAAACGAATTTATAAAGCTGATCATGGGAATGCCCACCTCAGCTAGATCATGAAAATAATATGATGATGATGTATTGTGTTGTATATTATACAAGTCACCTTCCAATTTGAATAACTCAAATCCTCATGATAAAGCATTTCACCCGACATCAAAATATTTACGACTTCATGCTTTAGGGGGCAACTGTTATAGACATATTTGGGCACTACAACCCCAATCTTATATGCCGATAAACCAAGGGCTCTTTAACCCCTAGAAGTGTTGTTTCATACCCTAAAGGATCATGGTCAATTGATTACATCATTCCCCAAAAATTCCACCTAAAAAACCACTCAAAACTGGCCAAAACTGGACCATACTCACTGCTTCACTATCAGGGTGCGATGCATACTGACCCCTACACTAGCCAGGTGTGATGCATACTGAAGAGGCCTTCTGTGGGGTGTGATGAGTGAGAATGGACAAATGTCTGAGACAGTTTGCTAAGTGGATGCTCATGGAATCTTCCAGAAACTTCTCCTATGACACTTGCCTCTCTGAATTCGCCCAGGGATGAGTAAGAGATCCAAGAAATATCCAAGTGGAACCAAGAACTACAAGTGGAATGACACTAATCAGAAATGCAGAGATGACTCACACCCTCGTAGACATCTATAAATGGATCCCTCATCTGAGAGATCTAGAGGCTGGAATTTTGTAATTCGTAATGAAGTGCTGAAAGTTTGTCTTTGAGAAGAAGCGTTGTATTATAGGGTGATCTTGCTTTTCATGAGGTGAAGAGGGATTTGATGCTGGGAGGATGATGCTGGATCAGACAGCTGGGTTGTAATTCTCCCTTATATTTTAATAAAGTTCTTTGAGTTTTCCTCCATACAATTGTGTACTTGTGAATCTTGTCATTTGTAAATGCCATTGTATGTTTAATGTATTTCTGATTCTGCATTGTTTATGATATAATAGATCAAGATGCTTTGATGGTGTTCTATTACTTTGTTTCTATAGGTATTCTCTAAGAGGGATAAGTAGGAGAGGAGTTTCAAGCTCTATCAAGAGGGAGAGAAATCAAGCAAGGATTCAAGAAAAAGATCCAGGTTGGTCCCTTTGCTTCTCTCTTATCTATCATACATAGAGGAAATTGCAAATTGCTTTGATTGTTTTTTTCTAGGATAGCTGCCAATCCTAGTGGGACTAGCAGATTGAAAAGACACTAGTTTTCCCAGAAACATAGAGTGATATCTTTGGATGTGGAGAAATAAATTTAGATGTTGGATCAAGTCCATAATCTACAACAACATGTGAGGATAACTAGGTGATTAATCCTTCCTTTGTTTCTACTTTTATGAAAGTATTATGTGCATAAATATCGAGGAAAAATATATTTATTTTTTTTATCTATAATATAGTATATTCTTAGTTGGGATCGACAACAACCCATTTAATCTAGTGTAAAAATTGTGCAAATAGGGCTGAGGTTTAGATGAAAGTTCTATCACTTATCCTCTATATGACAATCAATGTTACACTTGTTGAAGTGGTTATTGAGATATTTTCAATGGTTCACTATGGATTATATATTTCTTTATTTTCCTCCTTTCCATTTCTTCTTCCCCTCCTTGGAATATGTTTGGTGCTCCTACTTTTACCTGCTTCATTTCCCTTTCTTCTAGACTATGCTTTCTAGGTATTGTGCCTATACACAAGGCTCTTCGATTGTTTTGGGTTTGAATAACATCACATACTTTTATAAATAATTTTGTATGCACCCTAGATACTTGAGGAGTACATCCAAGTTCCTTGGGGAGATACCCAACATTATTTCTATCTTCATAAATTTAGTGGTGTACTCCTACTCACTCTACCCTGGCCTCTACCTAAAGTATTTCCACTAGATCATTAGTCATCTAATGCTTGATAGCTTAGAACTATCACTTTATGAGAGTTTTCAAATTCTCCCACTTATTCATTGAAGGATATCCCTCCACTATTAGGATTTTGTGTGGATTTCCCATTGGTTCAAGGCATGTATCTCTAATTTCATACATGGAAATGAAATTTGTGTTCTTCCTCTATGCGGTGAACACTAAAATAAACCTATAACTATTTTAATAAGTGATATAACTTCCCATCATCAATATCACCTTGATATGACTTGATGTCAACCTTTTCTTCCACCATGAACAAGGAACTATGAACGGTTCATGGCAATCCAAAATCATTATTCCCTTTCGGGTTCTTTCTTAGCCTACCTCTCGGGTTCCTCCTGATCTCCGCCTCTATGTTATAACTTCCATTTTCTCCAAATATCTGAAAATTATTTGTTAGGACCACCATGAGGAGGTCACACCATGGTTTATATCTAGAGCTTGCACTTCCAACTATAAACACCTCTCTTCTATGGGATCTTAGGGTTATTAATAGATTCATCGGTCATGTCTAGGGTTTTATTAATTTCAGCTTAACCGATATGGATCTACTACAAATATCCAAAATATACCCAAAATAACATGCTCTAATACCAATATCTATAAACTATTGTGGATATTCTGCTAGACAGATCATCACCACTGATCTACTAAAATGTATTTTAAAATTTGAAACCTACACTATGAGGGTTAATTTCTTCTTAGGTTTTTGGATCCATTAATTGATGTGTTATGATTATGAATGCAAAAAATAAATATGGAAAAAAAGAATAGTGAAATAAAAATCACAAATAATAATTAACACAAGATATGATCTAGGAAGCCATTACAAGAGAAAACAAAACTAGAAGGTGAGGTTGTTCTTCTCTCTCTTTCTTTGAATGGAAATGGATGCAAGTACAAGGGAGTGAGATCTGTGGCCCATGGGATGTTATAATATGCTAAAAACTATATTTTTTATCTCTCTCTACCCACTCTTATCTACTATTTTCTTCTATTGAAAAAAATTCACTTTAATATAGTGGAACCCATATCCCTCCTATTAGCTTAATTATAACATAGCCCGATAGACCTCTAGTGGTTAAATTTGGCTCCTTCAACTCTTAACCAGAGTTGTAATATTGACTCTTCTACAATATTCTTCATCATAATAAGGTGGGTATCACATTTTCCATGATTAATGGGACCTGACATGGCATCCTCTTGAACCATGGTAGTCAAATTAGGAAGTCAATTTTTTGGTGGCATAACGTTTGGATATAGATAAAATTTGAGATATTTATTATGTCATTGGAATGTATCTAGGTGTAGAATAATAATAAGGGTTGCATCACTTAATTGGAAAAAGAGCTACCAAAAAATAATCCCATTTGATGCCTAAAACTATTTATGTAATGTTGCATCCCTAATTCACCAAAATAAGACTCATCGGTAAAAATGGTCCTATGATTTTTTTCCTCCAACTTTTCCCCTCTAGAAGAATCAATATGGATGAAAAATAATATAATGATCCAATATAGTTTAGTGAATAGTTCTCTCCCTGGATGGTGGTGATCAACCCTTAGGTGAAGGGGCCTTGGGATCCCCAACCCCCAGCCACATGTCACCAAAGCAAAAAAGTTAAGAAGGTGGGCACTAGGTTCATGGCCTAGAGAAGGAATTATCTAGAGCTAGTGGGTATACTTATTAGGTTAGTGTTGTGGAGTGTGAACGTTTTGGTTTCTTGGGTGATGAGAAGGGATGCCAAGAGGTTTTTCAGGATTACAACTATTATGCAGGCTCGTAATAGGAGTCAAACAACTATTGTGGTGAGGGAATAAGGGAGGGTGTCGATATTTCTACATGGTATTTCTCTTATGATTTTGTTTGGGACCTGGGCACTCACTTGGTTTGCAGCACTTACTTATATAGTGGCGACCTACCTTCCTGGAAAGTGAACTTCAAATTCTAAGTATTCCCCTCCCATTTCTGGTGATCTATCCACACATTTTGGGTGTAGGATATTTGTTATCTCTCTTTGTGGTCTTCATGGGCTTCAATAGTCTCTTTTTGTTGTCTCTGAGGTAGACAGTCTATGAGAGGAAGAGATTTTTCTTAGTCCATCTCTGGCTTATTGTTGTGTTTCTAAGGTTGTGTCTTGGTCTATAATTTCCAAAGGACCCTTGAGGTATGCAATTGTTGTAGTATTTATTCTGGTGTGTAGTATAATTATGAGCCTTCAGCCAAGTTTAACATTCTGGGATTCTGATTAATTGCATATTCTTCATCTTCTTGTGGCTCTAGTGTGCCCTGGTGAAGTTCTTGGGTGGGTAATATTTCTTGGTTGGGTTTCTGTCATTGGTTTTTGGGAGCTCCTCTTACCCAAGACCTTAGGATTTTATTGGAACTCGAGGTCACCTCTTCAATACCGAGTTTACATTCCTCTAGGGTCTCAAGGCCCTTCTCTAGTTATTGTGCTAGCTCCTTATTGTTGTGTTGGGTCATCGTGGGAAAATTGGTATAGGAGTCCCGGTAGTGGTTTCATGTGAGTGTCTACTTGTGTCTTCACCCAAGCCCAGTAGTCTTTCTTGTTTGCAAGGATGTCATGTGAATGTGGGATACCCTGCAAAGGGGTGGCCAACATGCACATCTAGGGGTATGTGCAAGTAGGAATCCTCCTCCAACGAGGAGAACTCTGAGTGTTTAGATAGGGAGGAGGAGTTTACACAAGACCCAACTCACTCACTTGGTCATGTTATCTAACCATCATCCATGGACTTGATTGATGATCAATTGAGGGGAATCTAGGCCAGCCTGGCCACCCTTTGAGACCATATATATGAATATATAAATGAATTAATGTCCTACATGAATGATATCCAGTTTAGTTAGTCAAATATTCTGGAAAAAATAAAAAATATATGCAGAAGCTAGAGGTGAACTAATGAACCCATGCATGAGATAAAGGATAGCCTGGAGCACTTTGACTTCCATATGCATGAGAGGTAGTGTTGGCTTGTTAGGTCCTGACCCAGGTTCAAAGGTGATTTAGCAAAACAAATCCTAGTACTACTGGCCCTTTCAGAAATAGTCCACAGAGCACGCATTGAGGTCTCACTCGAAGTAGTATGGGATGGTGCTAGAACTAGGTTTCCGCACCCTGGAGATGTCTGATGGCTTCAAGTGGTCCACGGTTGCAGACGTTGCTACACGTAACTTCCTATATCTTGCAACCTAAGATACTGCCTTTGCACAGCCCTACTCGGGGGCCAAACAGTGTTATTACCAAATTCTGTACTAATCATCCAATGTTAGTTGATTAACTTAGCTTATTTGTCTGCTTTCAGTTATACTTAACAATATTCACAATTCATATAAGTGTGCACAATAAATAGATAGTATAATTGCAAATGATATCAAACATGTAATAACTTAGAACAGATGCACAAAATTGGTAACAAAACCTTTCTTTATTAATCTTTTCTCTGGTTACAGTCTCAACTCTACCATGCGCACTCAGCTATAGGGGTCCACGTACTCAGCCATGGACTCTACTAGGCCTCTGTGCACTCAGCTACAGAGCCTCTTCCTACTACTATGACCCAAGACACACTTAGATTCTTCTTTTATGCTTCACTATTGTTGGCTTGTTTGGGCTTGACCTAGGTTCAGAATTTATTTAGCCAAACAAATCTCGAAACTACCAACCCTTTTGGCAACAGTCCGTGGAGCACGGACTGAGGTCTCACCCGAGGTAGTATGGGAGGGTGCTAGAACTAGGTTTATGCACCCTAGGGATGTCTTGATGAAGGCTAGGAGGGTCATGAACTGATCCTGCGCACTTGTGTTGCTCCACGCAGATGTTTTGACCTTTTCGTAGCTCTATAAAGAGCGTAAAGAGGCATCGCCTAGATCCTTTATCCTTACCATGATATTATTATTATAGATCTTGAATTTAATTAAGTGGGCCAAATACTTTCATTTACAGACATGCGCGCAATCATAAATTGTAAACAGATGCATAAACATAAATATAGAAATAGATATGCAATGTTCCAAAACCAACTTATCTTTATTAATTCTTTTTCTAGTTACAATCCACTTCCTACCCTACGCACTGAACTATAGGGGTTCGTACACATAGCTACACCAGGCCTCTACGCACACAGCTGTAGAGCTTATTCTTAATACTACCAACCATGACTCAGACTTATAGAATCAAAGCGAATTTTTCATTTAAAAACCCATATCACTTTAGATTAGAACTAAAACTACATTCTACCCTTAGAGCCTCACTCTATTTATACATTCCCATGGTCCGCGGACCATGGGTAGGCCAACACATTCTATATTAAATTACAATATTTTACGGTGGACTATGAACTACCCTAGACTCTTGCACTCCACACCCACCTTTTGCAGGGTATTTACATTACATTGACCCAAAACTTGGCTTTAAGCCCCAAAAATCTGCTATGGTGGGATCCGCTGCCCAACAGACCCCCAACACAATCATCGCGACTTGTCCCAAGTCACTTGACTCATGCGGTGATATTTTCATGAAGTTCATCCAACAACCTCTATTCTTTGCTTACATACACAACACATTCTTCTGCTGTCTGTTGTACCCATTGTGCGCATATCTCAATGCTTCATTGTCAGGTGCAATTCCCTGCCTGAGTGTAGATATGCCATGCATTTGTGCTAGCTTTCCCTTGATCATGGATATGACCATGAATGATTCCTCGAGCCAAGGTTGGATGCATTCTTTAAGAACTGCTTCTTTCTGATGCATGGCATCCACCTGCGCCTTGAGAGCCTGGGCCTCCCTCACCTTGAGCAGTCACTGAGTACATTGTCGTAGGCCTGCTACAATTCCCACACTTCTGTCTCTGACCATTGTAGCATGGGGTCTTCCTGCAGTGAAGTGAGGGTGAAGAGTGGTTGATCTAACAAGCATGTGCAATCCTGTATGGCATGCTCTATTGCTTCCAACCCTGATTGAATGTCGTGGTTCCACTACTCTCAGACTTTCGTTAATGTAGAGGGCTGAACTTTCAGCATTAGCTCCATGATCTGTAGGTTGAGGGCCATCTAGATCTTTGTTGCTTCCTCATGTGGCTGGCGGAATCGACTGGCCAGTTTGTCAATTTGGATACCCACTGGTAAGTCTGTTGCAATCTCTAGCTCAGGGACGCTGCGACATGCTTCCTTGATGATTTTCTCCAACTGTTGAGCCTCAGCTACCACTTCATCACATTGGAGGCTCAATTGCTCGATGTTAATGCATTGTTCACTAAGTAGCTGGACTTGAATGTCCTTCCCTAGCGCGGAGCTCTGTTATCGCTCAATCCTACAACTGGTATAATATTTCTCGCAGGAGGGTTGCCAAGTTTAAACCAAGTCCCTTGAGCTAGCTTACTGTAGCTCTGTCCTCCATATTGGCCACTATTAGTGCTCCTTTCGATAGCGCAATGGTATTTTCCATTTTGGCCTGCAGAAATTGTTCGGTTTCCGATGTACCCATGTCCTCAGCTACTATTGTTTGTTGTGGTGCCCGCACCTAAAGTTCTTAAAATTGCACCTTGAGCTCCCCCAACACATTATGCTGCTCCATCATTGCCTCCTGGAGTGCCTCCCTGGTGACTTTGTGAACTGTGTTGCCAATGTCGTATGGATCACCCTTGGTTAGTGTAATAGGCTCCCGATCCAACTTGGAAGCCTTGGTCTTCTTCCGTGGCCCTGTTCATTCTGTGCCATGTGATCATTTCAATTGTGTCAAGGTGGTGCCTGGGTCCACTCCTTTCATTGTTTCATTTGTCCCCTGTTCTGTGGTTATGTCTGAGCTTCTTTCTTCCTGCATTGTAGTAGCCCCTACTGATGCTGCCTTTCCCCCAGTGGCCTTTGCTGCCTCCCAGGACGCCCATACTTCCACAACTAGTTTTCCATTCCATTTCTGTTGTGCTAGCCACTTGGTGGCAACCTTTGGTTTTTGAATCTTTGTCTCTTCGCGTGCTACCACATCTAGTGTGTGCCATTCCGTTGGCCGTGTGTCGAGCATCGTGAAAACATCGTCATCTATTACGATGAAGTGGAGTGTGGTCTACTTCTGCATTGGATCCTTCCGCATCTCGATATACACATTGTGCATATTTGCTTTAAAGTCTACAAAGCTCTTCAGACTCTCATATACCAAGGGTGATAGGTGCAGTCATTTGTTGATCCATATTCTTATGCTCGCCTCCATCAGTACCCAGAAGTTTTTGGTTTCTCAGATGTGCATGGCATCCTTTCTTACCCATAGCGATGCATATTTTGTTGCTTCTGGCTAGTCCTGATGAAGGGGAGGAAACCGACTACCCTCAGGCAATTTTCCTGTAACCAACAGGATCGATAAGAGAAACCATGCATAGTGGAAGGCCTTACCCTACTCCTGGGCCTCCCTGCAGTTTTTCAGGAACTCCTCATAGAGGAACTGTGACCAGTTGAACCGAACCCCTTTTGTGCATTACTCAGCCAGCACGATGACCGTTGCTGGTACCTCATTACCCCGACATTTTCTCATCACCTTTCCTAATGACAACTGTGTAGTGACGTGGACCCCTTTGTCCTATATGCTAGTAATAACGTAACCGCTCTACTTTTTCTCCAGTTTATATTTCTTTTACATGGCCTCCGTAATCGCCAAGTCTCCACTTGTGCCAACTATTTCTGCGGGGTCCCTTCCCATACAAGGAAGCCGAGAAATCCTATGAATGAGCTCTTTTGTGATGGGAATGGGCTCCTCCAACCACAAGTACACATTGTGCACTAGGAAAAGCAGTTGCCTAATGAAAAATATCGTGATTGGGGCCCCATGAAAGTGTGGAATTGATAGGAGGTGGAGTATCCCTACTTCCTCCACTATGTGCAGCCATTTTCATGGCTTCAGTGTTGTAACTGCCCCCTCTGTGCTTTGTTCCATCAGTTGGCTAGTTTCCAAATGAGGAAACTTCTCACTATCCGTGAGGTCCCAGTCTTCAAACTTCATGGTGGGTACATGGCCTACAGCTAAACCTTCAAATAGAACTCTCATGGAGAGGAATAGGGTGTTGAGTGTGCTTTTAACATCATCCAAATCTTTTGGTAACTTTACCCTCCCTTTCTGCGGAGGGACATACTTGGGAAGCTTTGTTGTAGCGCATACTCGCTGGACGTCTTCTTCCATCTCTTTGACAAAAGTTGGAGGATCCTCTTCCTCATCATCACTCTCAATATTAACTGCTTTTCCCTTCTCTTCCATCGACAGTTTGCCAAATGGTGGATTTTGCGAAGACATTCGGACTAGTCCTGCTACCTGTGGATCCCTTTGGGCCCTTAGCATCCAAGGCGATTTTGGAATTTCCGTTGCATCCCCCACTAGTGACATAGGGCTTGATGCAGCTTCCTTGGCGGTTGACATTGCTCTTTTGAGAAGTTCCTACATCTCTTTCGGTAATGCTTCAAATACTGAACTCACTGTCAAAGCCTCTAAAGCCATAAAGTACATGCACCATAACTAAATTTTCAAGATGCCAAGGGTTGTTCGGTGGGTAATCATTTGGGATTTATAGGTTTGCTAGAATTCAAAGTTGACCATTCCCCCCTTTTCTGGCTCATTAATGCTATATTGGTGGAAAATCGTTTCAAATCTAGTTCTGACTCCATGTCTTAATTGCCTGCCATCCGCAACTCATTGTCTTAAACGACCCATCTTCTCATGAACAATGACATCAATGGTCACTTTCTAGCCTATCCATGCGATAGCGCATTCCCTTGTGCACGAATGCGACCTGTTTGTCATACTGATTCTACACGCAATTTCCATGCCGCGCAGCCCCCCCTACAAACTCTTTTATAGTCCCACGTGCTCTTTCAACTTCTTGGAGCACTGAGATTGTGCTTCCTATAGATAGACAATTGGTTGCACTATTGGTGTGAGGCTTCAAGTCACCTCTCAATCGGGTTTGCGGACCTCCCTTAGTTACCCTCATGCCCGTTAATGCCTCACATTATTCTTTATGCAGTGGGCTTCCTTAGGTACTCTATCCAATAAGGCGCGATCACAGCCATGGTAGTATAGCCAAAAACTCTCGGCAACAATCTTCTATTGTGGGGGTAGTATTGCGCACATGTGGCCTGGTCCTTCAGTCATCACGTAAGGCTTGCAAGATTTTGGTTTCTAGTTCTCTGGTCTCTTCATCCATTAATATGCTTTTCTGCTTCAGTTGCACCCGATCTTCTTCAAGTTTGCAAAGCTCAAGATTCCTTCACTGAATGGCTTCTTGAATCTGCATATGTTCATCCTCGTGCAACTGCATAATTTCTTCGCTTTGATCCTTGCGTTTTGTTGCAATTATGGGGGTGATTGCAGGAGGACTATGTCCTACAACCCAGTCTTGATTCTACTCATCGTCTTCAGAACCATTTCCATGCCTAGGTTCCCGCACATGGCCCTATATGCCCATCGGACCACTAGCACGTGCAGGTCCCAATCAGTTCATCCTATCTGGTAAACTTTGTTCATGACTCTGCATAGATTTTTGAATGCTCCGTCACAAACTATTTGTGGAGTGCATCGCCTTCCCTGCTGCCGCGCAGGGTTCTGATTTTCGATCCTTAATCTACGAGGTGTTTGTATTGCACATGTTTGTACCCACCGACACAGGTGGGTGTACAAACTTCTTTGTCCTAGTTTCCCAGCTCGTGTCTATCGCTGGTGACTTCCAAATCATAAACGCATCCGTCTGCTACATTCGTGCCAATTTCCAATATTGTTCTAGTGTGTATTCCACCATCGCATGGGTGTCGCGTGCAATGCCCATTCTAGCACACCATCCTACTCTGTTCTGGCACTTCCCTTTCAATTTTTTCTAAGAATTCATCCATGCCTGTCTCCCCATCATATGTTGGAAGTTCCCTTGCTTCAACCGTCACGCACCGCAATGATCTAATCATCATGTTGCAATTCAGCGTTGTTACTTCGTGCAATCGGTTCTGCTAGCGTTCTATTTCTTCATTTGAATCAGAAGTATAGGAACTGTCACACTCCCATGAGATTCTCCCATATGCCATCAGGTTCACCCGATCCTGGTCTTGTGTTGTTATCTAGTAAATGCAATCCAACTCATTTTCCTTGTCATCATCATGCACAAGTTCATTGTAGCGTCCTCCTTCGGCTGGATCTAGTGGAACTACTATGCGTAGGGACTTTTTCTCTAAAATCATCTTCCGCTTCTTTAGGTTGATGACTCCATTCATATCCATGGCCCAGTCTATTCCTAGCAGCACGAGGTAAGGGTTTTGGTCATCAACAATCTCTATTACCTCAAAGTCCATTTGCGTGCACGCACCTCCAATATCCACTGTTGTTGAAAATAATACTAAGATGGTGGGGGTGAATCAGTATTAGCAAATAAAAAATTTTTCATTTCCATAATCAGATTCATATACGCTACTTCAGTTAAGGGAACTCGCATGTACACACTGTTACCGGGAATAGTGTCCACTCAAATACTGTTATTCCCGCTAAGACTGGTAGCTATCTTAGAAACAAACAAGTAAAGTCTACTTTCGTTTTCCTTTATGAAAATAGACAAGAGGGGAACCAAGGGAGACCAACCTTAGTCTTGCGCCTGATTTCCTCTCCTTCCTGATAGAGCTTTGCCGCTTCTTCTTCGTCTGCCCAACTTCAAAGAGCACCTGTGGAATCACAGCAACATACTACTATCGAAGAACAAAGATCTATATTCATAAATAACACAACACCAGATGTGTGTTAACCATACAAATGCATATATAAACAAGTACACAAGAATATGGAGGAAAACTTGAATAGCTTTATTAAGATAAAAATTAGTAAGAGGATTACAACCATATGTTCTGACCCAGCATCACACTCCAGCTAGAAATCCCTTCTTCACCTCAAACAATGCTTAGATCACCCAACACTATGAATGTACACTAGAAAACCAACAACACTTCTCTATAAGACACAAAATTCCAGCCTCTGGATCTCTGTGATGAGGGATCCATATATAGATGATTATAGGGAGGTGAGTCATCTTCTGGGATCTTGATTAGTGTCCTCTCTCTGATAGCTCCTGCTTCCACTTGGAGAATGATGATCTCTTAGTCATCCCTGGTCAAAAACAGAGAGGCAAGTGTTAGAGGGGAAGCTTCTGGAAGATTCCATGATCTTCCACCTCGCATTTTGTCCCTACCATTTGTCCATTCCCAACCATCGCACCCTACAGAGGAGAAATTCAGTATGCATCACACCTTGTACACTGGGAAGGTGATATGCATCGCACCCTCTGCGCTGGGTTTTCAGTATGGTCTAGTTTTGATCATTTATGAGCAGTTTTTAGTGGAGAACTTCTGGGAGATGATGTAATCAACTGACCTTGTTCCTTTAGGCAGTGAAGCAATACTTCTAGGGACTTAGGAGCCCTTAGTTTATGGAAATTTATGATTGGGGTTGAAGTGCCCAAAAATGTCTATAACAGTTGCCCCCTAAAGCATGAGGTCGTTAATATTTTTGATGTCAGGTGAAATGCTTTACTATGAGGATCCGAAGTTTTTTCGAACTGGGAGGCGACCTGTAATAAGATACAATACTATACATTATTTTGAAAACATTTTTTCATGATCTAGCTGAGGTAGGCATTCCCATGCTCAGCTTTATAAATTCATTTTCATGTACATAGGACAGACAATCCTCTATGTGGCAGACTGATGATATGGACTCATCATCCTTTGATTTGGATGATCATCTGTTAGGCAATGATGTACACTTGATGTCTTTATATTCCTGAATATATCGTAGCCCAGATAGATGAAACTAGATCTGGGGTCTTCAAAATTTGTTCAATATTCACTCCGAGTACAAGTCGATCCATGTGAAAAATGTTCTGGAGTCGAACATAGAAAGACATCGCCTGATTACCAGCCAATGATGTAAGCTGTTAGCAGGCGCGAGAGGAATCACCAATAATGACAATGACCCTCAAGGTACTACAGTACAATTCATGCGGTGTGAAAAAGGACTTGGCATCGAACACCACGTAAAATCTCTCGGTCGAAGGCCATTGATGTAAACCTATCGCCGAAAGTGAGAAACTTGCCATTGAGGCATGCAAGCTTCAAAGTACTGA